>RJWJ010019995.1:0-29607 GCA_004363605.1 Indri indri | reverse complement strand
TGTTCCCCACACTGTCCCCAACACCTTCCCCTACACAATTGTCCTCAGCGCCCCCCCATACTAACCACACAATTCCCCCAGCATTGTCTTCTACAGTGTCTCTGCGCTGTACCCAAAACTGTCCCCTTCACTGCCCTCCATACTGTCACCTACGTAGTTTCTCATGCTGTTTCCTTATTTTCTCCTTCAGTGCTCTCTCAAACTGAAACCACAATTCTTTTTACATTGTCCCTCACACTGTACCCTACACTGTCCCCCAAACTCTCCCCTACCATCTCCCCAATACAGTTCTCTGCAAATGTCCCCTACACTGTCTCTGCTGAAGGTCAATCAACAGGACAACTTCTGTCCCTCCCCATTTCTGAGTCTTCCCATCATTAGCACATCTGCAGCTCCTCTCTCCAGCCCTCCTCGGCTTGTGTCGATGTCTCAGGAGAGCAGTGGGTGTTCAGAGGGACTCAGACTGTTAGAGTAGCCATGGAGCAGCCACACCACATGGCAGATGACACGGTCCTTCCTGAGGTCTTCTCTGAGCACCACTTTCCCAAGACAGCCAAATGAAATATGCGCAAACCTTCTGCAAAACTGTGGTAATACTCATTGGGTGCCGGTCTGTGGGGGTGGGGTGGGGAGGTAAACCCCACTAACTAAAGAAATGAGTCACTGTGGGTGCCCCCACTAAACTAATGGAAGCGGAGCACACTGTATGGGGGAAGGACACGCTTGTAGCCCTGGCTTGGGCAAGGCAAACACGTTACATGTAACCAAAATGTTTGTACGTCCATAATACCCTGAATTTAAAAAAAATCCATAATTATTTTCTTTCAAAAAAAAAAAACTCTTAAGATTTTTAGGAAACAGCTATTTTATATAAAAAATTGGCTTTCTTAAGAAAACAGCCGGCCAAGAGTGGTGGATCATGCCTGTAATCCTAGCACTCTGGGAGGCTGAGGCAGGAGGATGGCTTGAGGTCAGGAGTTCGAGACCAGCCTGAGCAAGAGCATAACCCTGTCGCTAATTAAAAAAAAAAAAAAAAATAGAAAAAATTAGCCAGGCAATGAAAAATAGAAACAAATATTAGCCGGGCATGGTAGAGAACGCCTGCAGTCCTAGCTACTCGGGAGGCTGAGGCAGGAGGATCACTTGAGCCCAGGGCTTTGAGGTTGCTGTGAGCTAGGCTGAGACCATGGCGCTCACTGCAACAAAGGCTCTGTCTCAAAAAAAAAGACAAAAATACAGTCAATGCCTGTATATTCAAATTAATCTCGTTTGATTAACTAACATCAGCACAACGTATATCTCTGATGCCTGGCACTTGTGGAGAGGAGAAATGCATCACTGTGGTTTACCCCAATCCCAGCACTCCCTCAGGTTTCCAGTAATCTCTGGGGCAGCAATAATTTCTCCTTATGTGTCAGTGTAAATTTCCTGAACCCACATAACATGGGTTCTCTCATGTTTCCTCATCATTCAGTATAAAATTACCCGGCTAACTTCTCCCATCCAAGTACTAACCAGGCCTGACCCTGCTTAGCTTCCGAGATCAGACAAGATCAGGTGCGTTCAGGGTGGTGTGGCAGTAGATCTAGCTAACTTCTTTCTTTCCTCTCTTTCCCTACTCAGAACACTTCTTTCTTTGCAAAAGTAATCTGTAGATGTGTGGTCTCCATTCTTCCTATGGATTATTTCCACCACTTCTTTCCTCTTTATTTAGTAAAATCTTATAGCTGTAATTTTGATTTCTTTATCTCTTCGCTCCTTCCCCTCCAGGTAAAAACATGCTCAGAAATAAGAGCAAAATAATGCTTTCCCTTGATCCTGCTGTGGTGGAACTGTTCTCCCAGGCTCTTCTTCCAGGCTTCTGTACAAGAAAGTCCATACCCTTGCTACTCATGGAGGTCCAAGGACCAGCAGCATCAGCGTCACTTGAGAATGTATTAGAAATGCAGAATTACCAACCTGCTGAATCACCACATGCATTTTTAACAATGTCTCTGGGATATTTCATAAAAGTTTGAAAAGCTCTGGTCTGTACTGAGTGTGCATCCACATTCCCTTACCTGAACTTACCCTTTTGGAACCTAGCCTCAGCTTCCTCCCTATCACATCCTCCAAATTGAAATGACATTATGAATCATAAAGTCTCTAATGGACTTTTTATCAGGCTGTAACTTCCCAGATCTCTCAATAACTAACCCTACTCTCTTCTTTCCAGTTCCCTTATTTTGAAGTATATGATACTATTCAATAAAGTAACATTGTTTTATATGACATTAAATTATATATATGTATGGCTGACCATATGTGCTCCAATTCCATGATGGTAGATGAAACACAGCTCTACATGATCGGGGACCTCAATCCTTTATGCCTTCCCAACAGTGAGGAACACAGGAAGAGTGAGTCAATTTTGCTCTACATCTGTGATACATTTTTGTACTGGAATCTCACTTTATAGTCTTCCCACCTTTCTAATGCCTTGCTCTACCTTTTATTAAGAAATTATTTCATTCGACCACCCTGCATTATATACATTTGCTCCTTTTCCCTTTGTATATTCCCTGTACTCTCTGCCTTCCCCATTCTTCATTCCCTTTCTTGCTCTTTTCCTCAGGTCTCTGACAATCTTGAAATGGAACAAAAAACTCAGCTCCTTCAGTGGCACTCTCAGTTTTGTCTGTTGCTGACACCTGATAAGACATACAACTTACCACCATTTCACATCTCTTTTCTTTTATAGTATGCATTCGGCAGGTGATTTTTTTTTTTTTTTTGGCTATTATAAAACATCAGTGCACATGATTTTACATAAATATTCTGTCAAATAACTTTTTCAAAAATATACAGTTGTTACCTTCTACTTGTTCATTTACTGTAGTTTTTTTTTTGGATTGGCAGCCCCAGATGAATGGCCAAGATCCTTCTCTTTACGATCCTCTGAGAAAAATCTGTTAAAATTAATATCAAAACTGAGTTTAAAATAAATTATAATAATAAGATATATCAAGATTTCCTAATCACTATCTTCAAAAATATATGAATTTTCTACTGTAAAAGCAATTATAAATAAAACATGTATTGAAAACCAAAACGTTGAAATAGAGAACATCACATAGTCTCTCTAGATGAAGCTCACTTTTCATCTGTGTATCACGATTGATTCTGTAAACCAAGCATGGATGTCAAGAAAAAATATATTCTTTAAAAAAATATTAAATTATCTGCATATATCAATGAGGAATTTAATTCAAAATACATAACTCTATTTTGCATTCTGCACCTAAAATAAAAGAACATTTTAAAAAATGTATACTGGCTATAATACTTATAGCATTAAATATATTGCTATTTCTAATTCTAGAAATATTTTTAGTGGTAAACCAGATACTTAGCCTGATGGGAATGGCCAGGAGGATGGAGGTGGCACTAACCCTAGCTGTGTGGATGGCGTGTGGGAAGGGTTAGCAGCAAGACGTTTTCTTTGGTTCCCTACAACGGGCCTCCCCGTCTTGCCAAGCAATCACACACCTGCTTCAGGGTGTCGTGCAATGAACGGCTCATCACGTTTAGCCTGGAAGTGCCAGATTTTATCCCAGAAGGCACATGTGGCTGTGGCCAACAAAATCCCCTCCACATAATCCATTTCAGGATGTTGATTTTGACTTTTCTTCTCTGGGGCCATTGGGAAACAGTATTCTAAAATAAAACAAACAAAAGAATATTAAAATGAGGGGAAATATTTTATTTCAGGTTGATGCAGATTGTTTCAGCGGGTATTTTCAGAAACAGCTGTGAAGGAATGTGGAAGCTTGTTTGATTTGGGGAAGATTCTGGCTGCCGGGGGGCTAGAAAGGAAATGGCTCACTGGAGGGCGTGCGAGGGTTCTGATTTAACTTGCAGGGCTTCCAGTTGTAGGCAGGGCACTACCATTCCCATTTTATCACATGGCCAAGCACAGTGAGAGATATCATGAGTGTGTTAATCCTTGGCACGCTCTAAACGGTTCACCAGGCAACCTGAGAACTTATCCCATTGTGCTGTGATGGACAAATGTTTGTTTATATTTATTGGGTCACATATTAATATATTGCTGTTCGTGGAAAACGGTCCTGATAGAGAATCTGTTACGATATCTCAGACCACATTTTCCTTGTCAGAGAGATCTGTGGATCTGTCATATTTTGCTTGCTGACCTGAGGCTTGCTCACCCTGATCTTTTCCTTTTCCCCTTTCTCTTCTCATTAATCCTCAGTGGTACCTAGCATAGTAGGCACTAGAGAAATGTCTTTGCAATTAAAACGATAAAGATATTCTACAAGTCATAAGTATCCTATTCTGCAACCTTAAATCTCACCCCTGCTTTTGTAACCACATGCCAGAGGCTCGGGGGGAGGCCAGCTTTCTACCTCTTGCCTTAACCCTGAAAGTCTCGAAGCCCTCGGCCTCCCCCTCACTCTCTCACCCATGTCCTGTCTGTACAGTACAGCTACAGTGGACAGTATTAAAATGCTAATCTGAATGTGTCGTCGTCCTTCCTGGAGCCACAGTGGACATACTGAAATGTTAGTCTGAGTGTATCACCATCTTGGAGACTTCAGGGGCTTCCTCCTGCTCCTGGGATAAAGACTAATATCCTGCCATGACCATCAAGGCCCCATGTGGCCCCCCGCCTCTCTCTTGAGCCTCATTTTGTGGGTCCTGCCTTGAGCTTGCTGCTCCCTCCTCACAGCCCTTCCTTCTGGCCATGAAGCAGGCAATACACCCCTGCACCACCAGCCTCTGCCTGGGTCTCCCTCTCTCTGTTCACCTCTCTCCTAGTTAAAGCCAGCACCTGCTTCAGCACCTGGGAAGGGAAAGACCTTCTCCCCTGGGGAGAGCTGTCCCTCAGGCTCCAGTAACATTTGATCTGCTGTGTGCTCTGGAAGACTGCAACCGTTCCCCGGGCACTCTCCTCGATTGGTGACCGTGCGTCATGACTTGACTAATGTTTGTCTCATACACTGGACTATGAGATTGTGAGAGAAGGGCTTTGTTCACCACCGTATTCACACAGTGCCTGCCACATAGCTGGTGCTCAATTGAGAATAAATGAATGAATGAAGGATGGTTACAACTCTTTCTAGGGAAAAAGAAACACCTTGAAATCATTGCTTTTTGGTTGTTAACACACGCAGGCATGTGAGGGGAGAGGGTGTGCTAAGGCCCTCCTCATCTTAGCTTGTTGCATAAACACTGAACCCGCGGGGGGTAGCTTTTTTCCTCGTGTCTCTGTTCCTGTATGTGACCTTCCTTGCGTGAGCTGGGAAAGCTAGTCAGGGCGGGTTGTGCTTGACCATCGCAGGGGCTTTTCATCCTTGACCTTGATGATAACGTGTTCCAGTTGGCATGTAGTTCCCACTGGTTGTTGGAAGCCTGAGCATAGATGTGATTTGTGGGTATCTTAAAAACATACGGCCCCATGTAGTCTCACAGCATTAAACTTCAAGTCCCTTTGAAATTCTAAACCTCGAGTTGCTATGTTTAGTTCCTAGCTAGTGAAAGAAAAGGAAAGAGAAAGAGTTTAAATGAAATGACAAAGATTCTTTGCTTGATCAAACTTTAGTCAGGCTTTTGAAATATCTCCTAAGCCCACCTGTATACTTGTAAAATCCAGTTTTTGCAAGAATCTTGCTAAGGCTGTTTAGCAAGAACTCCCCACCTTCAATATCTGATCAGGGTCCTCTACCGTTCCCCAGGTGATGTCTGGTCACCCTGACCTGTCTTCAGCAAGAATCCTGATAGGTTCATTTAGCTGGAATCCTTACCACCCCCTTAACCCTGAGGTTTCCTCCAAATAATTTTCTGTCTCCCCGTCCCCTCCCCACTACATGTCGTGAATTCCTACTTGCCCATGCTGTATGGAGAGCCCAATCTCTCTCCTCCACTGCAAAGCCCTATTGCTGTGGTCCCTACACCTATCAAGATAGTCCTGAATAAAGTCTGCCTTACTATGCTTTAACAAGTGTCATTGAATAATTTTTTCTTTAACAAAACCAGCCAACGAACCAACCAACAATTCAGAATGCAGTTTGTGAGCTGGGACCATAGCTGGCCTTGGGGTGAACAATTTTTTTTTTTTTTTTTTTTGAGACAGAGTCTCACTGTGTTGCCCGGGCTAGAGTACCGTGGCGTCAGCCTAGCTCACAGCAACCTCAAACTCCTGGGTTCAAGTAATCCTCCTGCCTCAGCCTCCCGAGTAGCTGGGACTACAGGCACGCGCCACCATCCCCGGCTAATTTTTTCTATATGTTTTTAGATGTCCGATTAATTTCTTTCTATTTTTTTTAGTAGAGATGGGGTCTCACTCTTGCTCAGGCTGGTTTCGAACTCTGAGCTCAAACAATCCGCCCACCTTGGCCTCCCAGAGTGTTAGGATTACAGGCGTGAGCCACCGCGCCCAGCCGTGAACAATTTTTTACCACCTTCTTTCCCTATACAACAAAATTGTTTTCAGTATCAATCATTAATAGAGACAACAAATAATAACAATGGTTACTAAAGAAATGAAGTCAGTGAAACTTTTCTTTTATTCAACTTTGTGTATAGACTTAGGCCAGTTAAAAAATCAGAATGAGTCAATGGTAATAAAACTAATTTATCTATAAGAAGTACAAGTCAGACAATCACTAAATCATACCACTGACGTCATGTCTTATTTTCTTGATTCATTCTTGAGTTTTAAAACAAATAATTAACATTTAGAACAGAGAGTAAACTTCAATTTTAAAGTTATTATTCAAAATCAGTCAACTATTTCCTGTATGAACACAACTTTGTACTTACTAAACAAAAATACTATGCCTTGCAGTTCACACTCCTTTAAATTTTACTATTTTAAGTTCTGAATAGAAATGAAAACTCCAAGTAGTCACAGAGAATGATTGACTTGAGGAACCTCAAGTTTTGCTTCTTTGACCACTGTGCTATCATCATTTATGCTGAATCTGCTGTTGAAACAGAAACAGTCAAATACTCCCCAGTTGGAGACACAGGTTGTGTCTGAAGTGAGCTCGAATGATTCTGAATTGCAATGAACTTAACCCAGGAAGGAAGCAGGGATAGCTACATCTGCTTGTTTGGGAATTACAGAGTTGGACTCTCTGCCTGGGTTCTCTGAATTAACTTCCACACAAGGCGAATAAAACATGGAACCAAGCAACAAAGATTTATGATCTAGTGGGGATACAGGACACTTTTTAAAAACATAATAAAAAGGTGCTTATTTGAAGCTTATATACATATGGTTAAAACTCAGTAGTAACCAAGCAATTGTTTAGAACTTGGCACAATGGTAGTTTGGGTTAGTTTCGTTTTGTTTCTTTTCTTTTCCTCTCCTCTTCTCTCTTTTCTTTTCTTTCCCAGGAAGTAGTAGTTTACTGATCCTTGTTTAGGACTGCCAGTACATGGTGGTAATAAAGAGCAGTCAGTATTTTAGTTGGCTTAATGTACTCTCTGAATACCTGTTCCCAGGGTGAACTGCTCCTTCTGCCCTCAGCTTTGGAATGCCACTATTTGGGACGAAAGAAAGGGGTCAAAGTTGGGAATGTTGTGATTTCCTGTATTCATTCAACCAAGCATTCATTCACTCACACAACACGTTCTTACCGGGCAAGTGCTGTGTGCCGGGCATTGCATTAGGTACTGGGAATAAACAAGAAATGGGACCGAACCCCAAGGAATTGGCAATCCAGTGGGAGGTATAGATAAGACATCAAGAAGTTAATAAGGGCAACCAGGCTACAACTGGGATAAGTATGGGAAGCTGGGGAAAAGGACGCCTAGCTTGGTTATTAGGGCCTCCTCAGAAGGGATGGCATTGAAGCTGAGACCCAGTTATCTGCACACCTGAGTGCCGTGCCCAAGCTGACATTGTCGACACTGGTTCCATCCTCCTACTTTCTGCTTTCACCAGGATACAACTTGGGCTTCCAAAAGGCCCCCTCAATGCTTTTGGTTTCCTATCCAACCTAGCGCCAGGACTCTTAATTAGGTTTCGGTCTTCTGACATCTCCTCTGTGCCTTCCCTTTTATTCTCTACCCACCAGCGAGGGCACTAAGACCAGGGCTGACTGCGCCAGGGTTGCCCTCAAAGTTTCCCTTCTGACAGTGACCAGGCAGAACTCCAGGATCCAGCCCAGACCGGAGTTCCATGTATGGCCAGGACAGATGTCAGAAATTTTGTGTTATTAATATAGATATAACCTATTGGTATAGTATTTGTACTTATCCTCAAGGTAGTATGATATCACAGACTAGGAAACTGGGGTACACTTGCCAAAATAATGGTAATTTAAAAAACCCTTTTAGTATTCAAATCTTACATTTTACTTAGTTTATTAAACTATCTTATTTCTTAGTTTGGAAAGAATTGTTGAGAAAATAGGCATTAAGCGCAATCCTTTTTTAGAAATGAAGTTGTGACATACAGTTAATAATCACAGAGACAATTTGTACCACATCATATACATTTACAACACGCTTTCAGAGATGCTTTTGGCTGGGGCTGGAGCATTGAACACAGCATCTGCGTTCTCGCCGTTAACCTTTTTATTTACGTCCTGCTCAGAGTTCCATGCAGAAGTTTATGGAGGTTCCTTCCATCTTTTTCCTGTAGATTTCATCAAACCTCTCATTCTGGGCCACAGTGAAGTGGTTTTTCCAATCCCCCACAGTTCCTAGAAGAGAGAAACCCCGACAGGAGTGTCACTCTCTTATCGAAAGACTTGGTGGCCCTGAGTAAAGCAGTGGGTTGTCCATACTGGGCCTGGCCTGACTCCTGACTCACCAACTTCCTCTGCAGTGGCCACCTGTCCACCTGCAGCTCTCTGCTCTGAGACACGGCCCTTGGGAGCTCTGTGCAGGGAGATGGGCTTCTAAATTAGCTGGACAACTGACCCAAGGGAGCTGGTGACCTGGCATGACCTGGCCCCACCTGTGGTATATTCACACGATGGGTTACTACACAGACATGAAAAAGAATGAACTACAGACACAGCCCCATGGAGGAATCTCAAAACATTATGTTGGGCAAAAGACGGACACACAAAAGTACACACTCTGTGATTCCATTTATGTGAAGTCCAAGAACAGGCAAAATCAATCTATAGTGACAGAAATTAGAACAGTGTTGTCTCTGTGGGTAGAGATTGACTGAAAAGGGGTAATGAGAGGGAACTTTCTGGGTGATGAAAATGTTTGCTATCTTGATTGGGGTGCTGGTGGCATGGGTGTATACATTTATCAAACCATGTTGAACTGTACACTTAAAATCTGTGCATTTTTGGTATGTAGATTATATCTCAGTAAAAAAAGAATTTGGGAAAAATATTAATGCGCTACTATTTTTCACCAAGCAGTATCTTAAAGTGAAATATCCTTTGTCCCACCAATGCCTCTTCTGAGAAATTATGCAACAGAAATACAAGCATCAGCAAATAATAACTTATGCACAAAGGTATTTACTGTAACATTATTCATGAAGACAAAAGTTGAAAACAACAATAACTATCATGTCTATCACTAGGGGAATAGTTGGATGAATTGTGATGCATCCATACCTTGGCATAATATAGGACCACGACAGTGAGGAACATGAATCTACATGCCTTGTGCTGGAGGGTTGTCTCATAGTCTAGTAAGTGAAGGTGTAAAATATGACCACATTTTGTGTTTTAGGGAGCAAGCTTTCATCACGATGTGTGTATATATATATATATATATATATATATATCTTCTTGTTTGTATTAGCCTGAGAAGGAGCTTGTGTAGAAAGGTGGGTATGTATGGATCTGAAGAAGGGCTACCTGCCAAATCTTCATCACTGATTATATGAAGAGAAAAGAGACAGAATCATTTGTTTTGTTTTATCAGCATGGAATGCTGTTGTAGATTGGAAAATGCAATGAAATAAATCCAATCATGTGCTAAAATGAAAAGGAAAGAGGAAGAAGAAAAGATGTTACAAAGCAATATGTATACCATAGTTCCACGTTGTGAAAAAGGGAAGTGTATGTTTATAAAACAGAGAGGGAGGGGACTTCTATACTGTTGGTAGCTACTTCTTGGGAGTGGAGTTGGTAGAGAGAACTTTTTTAAAAGTATAATTTTATGTGTGTTTAATTTTTAATAATGACATGTATTGCTTCTTAAATTAAAAATGATAAAAGTGTTTTTTTCCCTTAAAAATATTAGCTGGGCCAATTAGAATTCGTATTTTGGGAATTGGAAGTAAGAAATACTAAGAGGATAAGGCAGTTCTCAGCAAGTATTTGCAGTTGAAAATCATGATGTAGAGCAGGCTTGGGCCACGGTCAAGATGAAGTGATGAACAGAAACTGAGTCAGCAGAAGCTATTAAGTAGGAGAAAGGTGCGGTGGGTGGAGGAAGCTGGTCAGCAGAGGGAGGCACACATGTAACAGATACATGGAAAGCAGCTGAGTCTTGTAAGTGGTGGAGCCCTAGAGCGAAGAGCCATAACGTCCTCCTGCTGAGTCCTGGACACTTCCACGCAGGGGCTCCCGTGAGCTCCTAGTTATCCATGACATTCCATTTCCTTTGTAGCCCCTTGCACTGGGGCTCTGAAGTTGAGGGACTCTCTGTTCCTTGAAACCAAATACCAGAGTAATACCCTGGAGAGCTCTCTGCTACAACAGGATCAAATCCCTAGCCTTACTAGAAACAGATATTGAGAATAGTTGAAATGTGTTGTCTTGCAATTAATAAAACCAAACATCATCTTGATAAGAGGCAGGCAGGATGTTACAAGACACACTGAGTATTTGATAAAGAGGCTCCACACACCTTTTCTCATGAAGGGGGAAATGGATTGGTCCAGGATAGATTTGGGAATTGTAGAACGATTTGTCATGGGATTTTCTTTCATTTTCTCAAATGATGTCTCCTGGACAATTTTGTCTAGAACTGTTTCATCCAAGTTCTTTCCCATGAACTGCATCACCTTGTGGATTTCACGCTTTGGGTCCTGTGGTGAGGGTGACATTGGATTAGGATGGATGAAGGTACCAGAAAGACGTACTTCAGTTCTTAGGGACATCCCACCCAGAAGTACAGCCTTGAAACAACTTTGGGTTTCTCTGCACCCAGGTTTGTCATGGTTCTTCTGAAGGGTCTTTACTCACTCTCTTTATGTCCTCATAGAAGAGGAAGAGAATCTGGTATCTGTCTTTCATCTCCCACCATCCTCTCACGTGGTCAAACCAGGAGCCCCAAGCCACTGTAACAGACACAAGAAACAGAATAGTCTACATGCAGATCATACAAAACCTTCTAAGAGTTGGGGATTTTATTTACCTGAAGTGCCATGGAGAGAGAGGAAACAAATTCTGGATCAGATATGTCCTAGGGGTCCTATGGATTGGGACAGCCTTGTGGTTATTGGCCCCCACATGCTACCTAAAGTGGCTTCATGTTTATTATGCCCTCATATTGGAACAGGGATACTCTTCGGAATGAGAGCCACTGTATGGGTCAGGTGACCCAGAATCAAGGCTTTTGAATCAGATGGAAGATGTCTGCTGAGGGCAGTGGGTATGCACTATGAAAGCAGCAGCGTACCCCACCCAGTCCCAGCCTGTGGCAGGACACAGCTAACAAGGCGCATGGCATTCTAGGGAATCACAGTGTTACACCTGGTTCCCCAGATTCAGCCTTGCTGGAGTGAGATCGCAGGGGTGCGAAGGACCCTCCTTTACCTTTTCCATTGATGAAGGTTTCAAAATAGTCATCCCAGGTACCAGGATCAGGAAGCTTTTGATTCATCCTTTGGAAATGGTAATAGGAAACCATACAGTCTTTGGCATTTCGAGCTACATAAAGGAACTTTGGGATAAGAAGAGAAGTGGGTGAAAGATGGTATGAAACATGGATTTTCACAGAGGCCGCGCACACCGGCTCAGCTCTGCAGTGCTGGCCATGCATCTTGGCCTTGTGACCTCTCTCTCCTCTGCTTGTCCCTGCTGCATTGCCGATTCTGCTCTCTGTTTTGAACTTGGTCCTATTGATTGCTTAATCAATCAGCCTGACTCCTGATTGCCCCTTTGGTATCAGGAGTAAAGTCTTTCTCTAGAAACAATGACCTGCCATCCTACTAAAAAACTTCCACCAGCATGCTGATGACCTTCTAATACCCTGTTCTTAGGCTCTCAGAGAAGCAGGAGAGCTTCGTGGTTAAGAGTTTAGGCTCTGGAGCAAGAAAATAGCTACTGTTTTTCTCCCAGCCTCCTCAACTCTAATGATTTCCCTCTCTGATCACTGCAGCTCCGCACCTACAGACATCCCTTAGGTTCCGCTTTGACCACAACCTCACATCCTTCCACCCTCGCAGCCTTTCACTTTGACCACCAATCTGTGACTTCTAGTACTCAGTTCACACTTTAACGGCATCAGTCCCAAAGGGGCCTCTTAACCAGCTGTCTCAGATCCATGGCCAGCTATTTCAATGCTGTGCTGACTTTTGCCGTAAAACAGTGGTTTTCAACTGAGGGTGATTTTGCCCACTAGGGGACATTTGGCAATGTCTGGAGACATTTTTGCTTGTCACAACTGGGGCTGGTGGTGTTACTAGCATCTAATGAGCATGAGCCAAGGATGCCACTCAACATTCTATTAATAAAATGCACAGGACAGCCCCTGCTCCCACCCACAAGAAAGAATGATGTGGCCCAAATGTCAGTAGTGCTGTATTAATCACGTCTTTTATATTCTGCATTGTGATGCTTTGATATCCTGGTGCCACTGTGACTCTGGAGGGACTGACTGCTCCTCCCAGGGGCAGCTCATTCCTATGTAGAGACAGTAACTACGCAAACCGACCAATCCAGAGCCCACACCTCCAACCGTGTCTGTTATTAGGCTCTCACACTCCAGGCCACTACCCACCTGCCCTGACCACCCCAGGGCCAGCTCCCAGATAACCCAGGCACAGCCGCTGTGCTCTGGAGCCTGCTGACATGGTTCACACTGGCCAGTCAGAAACTTGCTCACCCCACCTCTCCCGCTCCTTCCCCCAGAAACCACAATAGAGTCTCTTGCCTGCATTTCCCCTCACTCCCTCTGCCTCCTGGCCCAGTGCTCCCCATGTGTGGCTCCATGTGGCTTCCTCCATGACAGTCAACTCCATGTCTGTGTGTCTCACCACACCTGATTCAAGCAAATCGCAGGTCCCTTCAGAGCAAGTGCTGGGGTCGAGAAACCCAGCTCCTGAAGGCACTCACTCTGTCACTGTCTGCCAAGGCCTAGTGTCCATTTTCTTTTCTCCAACTTACCAAGCTGCCAAGTACCAATGAAGGTTTTTAAAATGTTGATTTTTAAAAATCCATCTAAATTCTTAAATTGTTAAGCCTTGAGTTGTCTTTCACTTCATTGCTGCTTGATGATCATTTTATCCATGTCTCCTTTGCTCCCTCTCGTATTTCTTACCCCCAGCCACAGGACTCTCCTGTCCTCAGACCTTCCTCCCAGTGTCCTGTCCAAGTTCACTGATTTTCTACTCAGCTACATCTAGTCTGCACTTTGGCTTATTCTTGAGTTTGTAATCTCAGTGCATATTTTTTCAGTTGTAGAAATTCCATGTATTTATCTAATAATTCTGTTTCTAAAAGTAGTGTCTCATTTATTTTACTTTTGGTTCAATCTTCTATTTCTTTAAACAACTTAAACATTCTTCTTTCTATATCTGATAATTGTTATCTGAAGTTCTCGAGGCCTAACTGCTGTTTGTTTGTTCTAAACACCCTCTCTCAGGGGGGCTTGTTCTTCTGCGTATTTGCCATGTGCGATGGTGAGCTCAAGGGGGCATCTTTTGGGGTCTGAGTTGGAGCTGTGTCCCTCCAGGGAGAGTATGGGGACACTGGAAGTGGGGCCACCCTGTGCTAATTTCCCAGCCCGTGGTGTCTTGGGCAATGCCAGGAGTACAAATTTGAATCTCAAATCCTGGGAGAGGGAGCTGAGAGCCTAGGTCATGACAGGGAAGTTCCCTTGGGTCTGCCTTGGCCTGCTCCACCTGTCCATTGAGGATGTAGCCCTTCAGTGGTCCAGCTTTGGTTCCTCATTTTTCTGGTTCCTCGTGCTCTGGGCTGTGACCTTGTCCCTGAGCAGCTATTAACACTCAAGTTGCTGGATTGTTCAGGTCATCACATTCCCCCAGGAGAGCTCCAGTCTCAAGTGGCCTCTCTGAGTTTCAGTCCCTTCTTCAGCTTTTAAATCTCCGTTACTTTATTCTGATCTCAGTTATGCATTGAAAAGGAAACTTGTGACATGCTATGCATATGCAGCATTCCTCGGTGTTTTGTACAGAAGGGTTTCAGAATATCTAGGCCACTCCCCCCAACTGCATGTCTGTCCTTCAGAAATACATCTTTAGTAGCCCTTCTTTCCCCTTCATCCCCAGCTCTGAGAAACAGGGCCCCACTTTCTCACCAAGGCTGCCAGCCCAGTTCGTACCCTTGTCCCCTCTTATTCCACAGTCATGTGTCCCCTGTTTATTCACCAAGCTCATTTCTAATGTCTTCTATGTGCCAGCCACTTATTAGGTACTGGGGCATGTATAAATAAAGTCACAGAATAAATAAAACAAGGAACCCAGAGTCTCCCAGAGGCTGAGGCTGAGTGCCCTCAAGAGCATTGCTCCATCTGTTCCTCTGATTACCCTTTTGCACAATCTTCAGGTTTTTTCCCCTCACTCTTCCCTCCCTGGTCTGGTACATGAGCCTTCCCATGGCCTGCAGCCAAGGGCCACCATCCTGTCCCCTTCCTTTCACAGCCATACTTACTGAAAGAGCCATCAGCACTCACTGCCTCCCTGTGTCTCTAGTTCCCGCCAAAAATTGAGTGTGGCTTCCACCCTCATGTCTTATTCGAAACTGTTCCGGTGAGTACCCTGTGCAGCTAGAACTTTACACTTTCTATTATTGCTGATAAGCTCCAGAGATAGTGAAGAGGTGAACACGATGATGGATGTTCTGAGTCGAGGTCTGGAGGACTCGGGCTCAGTGGGCTTCCTCTCCCTCCTGTCACCGGGGGAGCTGTTGCTGTCTTACCTTGCAGTTGCTTTCCCAGAAAGATGGTGGCAACAGGTGAGTGGGAAGGTGAGTCCTTAGTATCCGTGGAGGGGGCATCGCTTTGGCTTTTTCCACACCTTTAAAATAGTTCAAGAGGAAACATCTCCATAGTACGAGTGCTGCATAGAAACCTATGGTCCGGGCTCTGTCTAGAATATCCCATCACCCACCCAACTTTCTACTAGTCTCCTGACTTTCTTTCAGATTTCCCAATGAGATTATTGATATGATCTTCACTTTTGTAGCACCACACAGCTTGAGAGCTGGAAGGGAACTTAGAGTCAATCTACTCTGTCACTTTAAGGATGAGGAGATGGAAGCCGAGAATGGACAAGTGATGTCTTGTTGAAGCAGCGCCAGCAGGACCAGAGAGCAGGCCTCCCCTGCCTCCCTGCCAGCCAGAGCCAACCCTCATGAGCCTGCAGCAAGCTGCCCATGCACCTGGCCTATTTGCAACCACCTGTTTCACTTCTAAAAACATTTGCACTTGCTGGCCTGTGGGTCCTGATTTCTATTCTCATTTAAAACCCTTATTGGGCACTTGCTCTGTGCAATCACTGCGTTGAACTGACATTAGGGGAAAAGGCAACAAAATAAAGGAAACACAGACATTCTCTCTCAGGAGCTTCCACTCTATAGAAATCAGAGGCTTATGCAAATAATGTCAGCGGGAGCTGGGTCAAGTTAGCGCTGAGAACCAAAAGTGCCCCAAGGATCTGGAGTGAATTGATGCTATCAGGTGGCACTCTTGAGTTTGGACCCTGACACGTAGCTGGTGGGTAAAAATCCCTCTTCAAGAATGGTCAGGAAGACTGGATGAATGGAGGAGGGTATTTCTAAAAACTAGAAATAAGAACTGATAATAAAATAGCATCTTATTTTAAATGTACATCAATAAGGTATGCTCCAAAGGGACCTTCCACGTGACCTCCCACCTCCCTGGTGTGGTGTGAGGTCTGCAGAAACCAGGTCTCTTGTTCTAAGCATGAATCCAAGGACCCCTGAGCACTGACCCGGACTGATTGAGGAGCCAGGCCCTTTCCTGTTTTCCAAAGTTTTCCAAAGACGGCCCTGTGTACCAGTCACTGAAGGAAGACCATGGCTGTGTCTTGACTTTTAAAAAAACTTGATGCTGGGAATGTTACTCTGAGTGCAAACTCCCCTCCCTTTACTATAAATTGGGCTCTTGTACGATCGTTGAGCACTGTGGGATTGGCTGCTTTCCTGAGCCTGAGGAATAGGGACACTTTCTGCCAGATCCCAGGCAATAGGGTGAGGACTGGGCCCTTCACCTGGTAGGGACCAGGTCTGGAGCTGAAGCTATGGTTACCAAAACCTTGAAACGTTAGTGGCCCCAGTGCCTGCTTTCAAATCGTTACTGCTTTTGAGCACCTTTGATTGTGCAAGTCTTCTGCTTAGAACCCTTGGATGGTCTCTTGTACTCACAGTTTTTTGTACTTGCTCCCCAAGCTGTGTGTGTGTGTGTGTGTGTGTGTGTGTGTGTGTGTGTAGGTGTTGGGGGTGGTAGTGAGGGGATATATTTTATTCTTATCATCTTTGATATTACTTATTTTATATGTTGGGAATCCCCAATGCTTTTTTTTTAAATTGTGGTAAAATACACATAATCTAAAATTTACGATCTTAACCATTTTTAAGTATGCAGTTCAGTGGTATTAAGTAAATTCACATTGTGGTGCAACCATCCGCCTCCATGTATCTCCAGAACGTTATCATCTTCCCAGATGAATACTCTGAACCCATTAAACAATAACTCCACCTTCTCCTCCCCAGCCCCTGGCCACAACCATTCTACTTTCTGTCTCTACGAATTTGACTACTCTAAAATAAGTGGAATCATACAGTATTTGTCCTTTTGTAGCTGGCCTATTTTACTTAGCACAATGTTTGCAAAGTTCATCCACGTTGCAGCCTGTGTCAGGATTTCCTTCGTCGTCGAGGCTGAGTAGTACTGCATCGTGTGGGTACCGCATCTTGTTCACCATTCATCAGTCAGTGGGCAGCTGGCCTCTTCCCACCTTTTGGCTACTTCGGATCATGCTGTTCCACAAATACATGTAGCAGCTGCTAGGTACCTGGAATAGCATCTTTTGCCTTCTGGTGATCTTTTTGAGCTTCCTTTTATGGTGCGAAGAGAAAAACTTCGATATTGAGCACTACCTGAAATAGGCTTCTCTACTGAACAGAAATAATTGGCTCCAAATACACCGTGCGCATGTGTGTGTGTGTGTGTGTGTGTGTGCGTGTGTGTGTGTGAATTATCAGATACTCCCATGGCTGCACTGGGCTTTTGTGGAGGTGGGGTATGGAGAGAAGGGGTGTGAGTTGCTTACAGAAGTTTTCTACCTTCTCTCTGTGCTCCACAGTTGCACATGACCAGAGGGAGGGTTTAAAAAGAAAACAAGGCAGGATCTGACACTATCACATAACCTTCTTGCTTGGTGATTCACTTTTGGCAAATAATCATAGATAATTTGTAGACAGAGGAAGAGAGGACGGTAAAAGGAGAAAACATATGACAATGGAAATGAGAGATACAGAGCGAGAGCGGGAGGAGGTGAGAGATGGAGAAACAGAATAGGGGGAAGGAGAGAATGGAGACGGCAGCGAGGGAGACGCTCTCACCAGAGGGCTGGGGCGGCCGCGCCCACTCGATGAAAGGGTGGCGGTGCTGGATGAGGGCTCGCTGGCACTTCTCCACGTCCCCATTCTGTTCAATCATGTCCACAATTTCCTGAATCCATGTTGTCCCTGGGGTTCAGAAGAGAAGGATGAGCAGCAGAAACCTGTTAGACAGTCTTCCCCAAGTGTCCTGAGTAAGCGGACGTGGAGCCTGGTGTTGGTTGGGCAGGATCTTGTTGGGCATGAGTGGTGGGCGTCTCTGCCGGACAGACTTCGGATCTCTGGGGGGCAAGCACAGGTGAGACTCAGCCCACCCAAGAGCGGTACATGGCAGAGTGCATCAGGCGGGGCCTCAAGCCATTACTCTGGTCCCTGGGGAAGCACAGGGACAGCAGGCACCCTGAGCACGAACCCCACTGTGGAACAATAAGAAGGAGCAGGTTTCCTGTCGGGAATTCCAACTTATGTGACAGTCCATGCTGGCTCTGCAGGTTGGGGTCTGTGCTGTGCCACCTGCCCCACAATCACCTGATTTAGGGTAGGTACAGATGAGGAGATCATCCGGCTTGGCCTCAAAGTTCTGGATCTGGCTCCAGTTGCCCACAGTCGCAGTCTGCAAGAGGATCCCGGCCACCTCTGTCAGCTGTGTCTGTTTCCCCAGCTCCGTGGTCACGGCCATAGTGTCTTGGGGGTAGGGGGTCCCTATAGGAAGAAAATAGAGGAGACTTTTTAAAAATTGTGGTAAAATACACATAACATGAAATTGACCATTTTAATCCTTTTTAGGTGTACAGTTCACGGGCATTAAGTACCTTCACATTGCTGTGCAATCATTGCCACCATCCATCTCCAGAACTTTTCATCTTCCCAAGCTGAAACTTTGTACCCATTAAACACCAACTCTCCTTTCCCTGCTCCCCAGTCCCTGGCAACCACCATTCTACTTTCTGTCTCTATGGACTCTATATACCTTAACAAAAGTGGAATCACATATTTGTCCTTTTGTGAATGGCTTATTTTACTTAGTTTAATACCTTAAGGTTCACTGCACTGTACCATGTGTCAAGGTTTCCTTCCTTTTGAAGACTGAATAATAGTCTGTTGTATGTATATACTATATTTTGTTTATTCAT
Source organism: Indri indri (assembly GCA_004363605.1). Classification (NCBI taxonomy): domain Eukaryota; kingdom Metazoa; phylum Chordata; class Mammalia; order Primates; family Indriidae; genus Indri; species Indri indri. Next base: position 10,715 of record RJWJ010019995.1, on the reverse strand, counting down.
CCTTGAGTAGAACCTTTTGCCTGTTGTGAATAATGCTGCTATGAACATGGGTATACAAATACCTCTTTGAGTTACTGTTTTCAGTTCTTTTGGGTATATATCCAGAAGTGAAATTGCTAGATCATCCAGTAATTCTTTGTTTAATTTTTTGAGGAACTACCAGACCATTTTCCACAGTGGCTGTACCATTTTACATTCCCACCAGCAGTGCACATGGGTTCCAGTTTTTCTAAATTGTCACCAACACATGTTGTTTTTGTTTGTTTGTTTTTGCCAGGAGCCATCCTAATGGGTGGAGGTGATATCTCATTGTGGTTTTTGATTTGCATTTCCCTAATGATTAATGATGGTGAGCATCTTCTCCATGTGCTTATTGGCAACTTTTTGGAGAAATATCTATTCAAGTCCTTTGCCCATTTTTGCATTTTTGTTGTTGTTGTTGTATTGAGAGAAGACTTTTAAAATGCACAAAAAGAGAAAGGCAGGAGAAGTGGGCCACAGTTACTCAAGAATAATTGGCTATTGAGAATCCAGAAGACATTTATTACTACTGCTAATAATAAAATAATAGTTAACATTTGTCAAACACTTCAGTTTGCCATGGCTGGGCTAAGTGCCTTATATACATTAACTCATTTTTAACTCTCACGTAATATGAGGGGTAGAACTTTAGAGCTGAAATGGTCCTTATAGAAAATGTAAGAGTAAATGCTTGCTGGAGATTGAATGAAAGAATCTGACCCAGATGCTCCATGTAATGGGTGAGGGAACTGGGTGCCCAGCTTAGTGAGGCCAGTTTTAAGGGGGGCTTCTGCTCCCAGAATGAGTCAAGCCCTACAGGATGGAGACTGTATTTTCAGAAAATGAAAGAAAAATTATTTCCGAAAAAATTTCAAATATAAGAAACAGCTGTATTTATAATATGTCAAAGAAGGCAAAACTTGAATGATGCTGTTGAGAATACGGTGTGGTCAACTCCAGAAGAGGAGGGAAGAAAGACAAGGTCTTTAGAGAGATGATTAAGTTAAAATAAGGTGTTTAGGCTGGGCCCTAATCCAATCTCACTGGTGTCTTTATAAGAAGAGGAGATTAGGACACACAAAGAGACACCAGGCATGTATGTGCACGGGAAGGAGAGACCACCTGAGGGCACGGTTAGAAGGCAGGTGTCTGCGAGCCAAGGCAAGAGGCCTCAGGAGGAGCCAACCCTGCCAACACCTTGATCTCACACTTTCAGTCTCCAGAACTGTGAACAATAAATTTCGGTTGTTTAAGCCCTCCAGTCTGTGGTGTTTTGTTACGACAGCCCTAGCAAACTAATGCAGATACCTTTGGCTGAAGCTCAGAAACCAATGGCTTCTTTTGAAAACTGGTAAATAAAGTGAAAGAATTAATCATTTGTCTTGACTTTCCTGTATTAGTCGTACCTCTCCATAACCAAATAGTAGATGAAGGGACATTTTTCTTTATAGACTCATTGCAACAAATAAATAAACAATAAATTATAGAACTGAAATATTCTTTTGCAGCCCTTAATGAATTAAAGAATCCAGGCATTTAACATTCATGGCTCCTAATATCATAAAAAGCAAGACAAGTAGACTTTTTGTGCCTCTTGATAAAGAACACATTACCCATGAAGTGGTCCTGCCAAAAACAACAAATCCAAATCTGTACCCAAATACCCAATTTACATGGTCTGGGATAGAACCTAGGCACTGCTAATTTTTTTTTTCCAGAAAAGTCTCTGGAATTTTTTGAGATTGTAATTAACTTATAAATTTATTTGAGGAGTACTATTAACATTGTTTCTCTGGCAGCACCATATATACATTGTATCTTTCTATTTATATAAATTTTCAGAGCTTTATTGAGGTATAATTGATATTTAATAAAAACTGCACATAGCGTATACACACACACACAAAAGAACATGGACATAGAATTTGGGGAGCCACTGTTTAGCCCAGTATAGATGACTTCAAGACTTCTAAGTCTCAGATTCTATTATTCTGTGATGTAGTAAATGGTTTAAGTTTTGAATAAGTACTAGAGGAAGCAAGTACTAAAAGAAGCTCTAAGGAGAATTAGCAATTTATTGGATCAATGCTCCTAGTTAATGTCCCCAGTTTAAAAAAATGATATATATCCACATATGTGTAAATGTACATGTATACAGAGAGCTGTATATAAAAGTACATACATGTGTACATCTATATACACACAAATGCATATATACATGTGCGTGTATTATTTCTGTGTGAATATCCATGTGTATTGGGGTGTGGGATATCAGCCGCTCAGTCTGCACCATATATATGGCACTGAAGTAGCACATATAGCAATTCTCCATCCACCAACAGTAGGCAGGAAATATTTTCTCTGCTGTCCAGTAGAATTTCCATTAGGATCCTTGTATTTTGCCCATTTTATAATCTAATTTTCTGCCTTTTATTTTAAAATGGTAACAATTTCGTCAAAGTGGGTTCTTTTTTTGGTTTTCTTTGTAGTGTCAAGGTTAATTGACTATGGCAGAATGTTCAATATATGTAAATACGTGTTCATTTAAATGGCATTGTAAACAACCTCAAATCATTAAATAAAGATATTTGCTTGAAACACAGAAAAAAGAATAAGGAATACCAAGAGTAGGTCAGGTATATCAGTAAATGAGTATAGCCTGACTGCCCTGACCATCCTATCTTGCTATCAATTTTGGCTTTTTTTATATAGGTCTTGTAGTAATAAAACTTTCAGCATATGAAAAAAACACCAATTTACAGAAAATGCAGAAAACGGAGGAATACGTTAAACTACACCACAGTGATGAAATCGACAAGGAAAAAGTTTATAGGACAATACGTTTCCTTCAAATAAAATGCAAGGGAATTTTTTTAAAATGAAGGGGTTTTGCCTTATAATCATGCATTAAGCTGTGTGTTTGCTTTGTTTGGTTTCTGTATTCATGGTATTTTTAGCAGTAAAAACCTGGATTCAGAATATGAAATCTGGGGGGTAGAGCCTGAAGGGGCTGGGCCACTGAGACAGAGGGAAGGGACAGCAGCACCAGGCAGCAGGGTGTGGTCCTGGTGGACAGTGCCCAGAGCTTGGAGATGTAAGGGGGTGTGCAGTATCTAGAAGTGGGGATGGAGAAATAGGCAGGAAGGCATTTTTGGTGCCTTTAGGGAGTATGCATTTTATCCTAAGGGCAACAGGCAGCCTCCAAAGAGGGTTAAGGTGGAGAGAGCCCAAGCCAACTTATTTGCACTTTGGGAAGGTCATTCTGGGTGGAGGGTGAGGAAGGGCTGGAGCACAGCCCAATGCAAGAGCGTTGCAGTAATTCATATGGGCAAGGCCAGGTGGCCGTGGCCTTGCTTAGGAGTGAGGCAGTGGGGTCAGAGAGAAGCAAGTAGATTTGAGAGACCTTTGGGAGGTAGAATAGAGTGCCTAATGGTTAATCTGCTGTGAGGTAGGGGAGGCAAAGGAAAGTCAAAGCTTGAGTCCAGATTTCTGGCGTGGGTAACTGGGTAGATGGAGGTGTTGTTTGTTGAGGACAGGAGCACTGGAGGTGAGCAGTTCCCACATGGGGTGGGGGCAAAGGGGTGGTGAGTCCAACTGGGGGGTCCAACTTGGTGAGTCCAACGTGGCAGGTATGCATGTGTGTTTAGAGCTCCAGCCTGGAGATACTGGTCTGAGACTCATCCACTCAACTCATGGGCCAACTCTGTGGGAGGTCATGTGCTCTAGGCAGGAAGGTGGTGACTGGGGGCCTGGGCGTGGCTGTGAAAATGTACGAGCTGAGAATGTATGGAAGGGCAGCCACTGCCACCGAGGACCAGGGAGGTGAAGGGCTTGGATGTCTAGTGTGCTGTGGTTCTCACTGGATTCCTGTGCGCTGGAGGCCTGCACAGGGTGTGGTGGGCTCTGGCGAAAGCTCAGGAAGGAGGTGCAGTGGGAGAGTCGAGGTAGCGGGATAGTGCGGTGGGAGCAGAGGGATCTGCCAGTTCCCGTGGGAGAAATTTCAAGCCCTTTTCACCCTCCTGAGGTCCCTGATTGCTGGACCACGTCAGCACATGGTCCCTGCCCTTAGAGAGTTGGGCACATAGACACACAGATTGTCCCCTGAGCAGCCAGCTGGAAGTTTTTTCATCCAAGATCACATATGGCCTCCTTTGTGAAGCCGTTCCTGACTCCATGGACAGAAATAATCACTCCTTTCCATGGGATCCTATAGTATTTTGTGTGCAAACTTTATAGTTCTTACTGCACTGTTCTACAATTACTTGCTTATATGTCTGGCCCTCCTGGAACACAGGGACCCAGTCCAGTCCCCTTTGCAGGCCCAGCATGTGTCTCAGCTGATGGATGGCTGGAATGAAGGGAGGGCTCTCATGGGCAGAAGAAATACTCAAGGCTAGAGAAATGGACCTGGCCCTTGGGAAAGGGTTGGGGAGGAGGGCGCTTGGGGAAAAGCTCAGGGTGGAAGAGAGAGATGGTATTACAGGGCAGGGAGCTTTTGGAGGCGATTTCCTGGGGTCCTGAATTTCTAGGTCTAACATTGTTAGGCTGGTATCTACTGGTTAGGAAGGAAACCAAAATATTTCTCTCTAAAATACTGGAGATTGCTAAGTTAAAGACACTGAAAACACAGGGAAATATTCTGCCTCAGCCTCTGTCTGCCTGATGGAAGAACGTAAATACTTCCTTTCTGAACATGGTGCTTGCTTATCAGCCCAGAGAAGACACCAGCAGGCACCAGAGAAATGTGGAAACATATTTTCTCTTCTTCCCACATTTCTCCACCTTTTAAAAGACTGGAACTGCTCTCTTCTTTGTCTCGTCACTATATAGGATTTATGGCTTTACTACTTAAGCAAAGCCCGGAAGCCAGTGATGGGCAGAGCATGCCTTAATAAACTTCTGCTTGTTTTTCTTGTGTTAATCTGACTTGTGTTTTCAGGAAAGCATCTCAACTAAGAGCCTAAAAGGAAAAGAAAAGAAACTATGTTTTATCTCCTTCATTACAATGGTCTTTTATGTTACTTGTTCAGGTTTCTTAGGATCTTTTCTAGCGTAAGTAAATCTATCTTTGCAGTAACACCTATATGGCTAGAATAAAAATTTTAAAAAACTGAATGAGAACGAAATTTGTTTGAAGCCGCATTCTTACCTTAAAGTTCCAGCTGAAAGTCCATAGCAAAAAGGCCTGACCAAGGGTCATTGGGCACAGAAAGAACATTCCGAGGAAGCAGGGTGGAGTTCCCTGGGTATGGCAATTGCAAAGGCTCAAATCACTGTTGTGTCAGAGGTTCAGAGGCGCTCAGCAGGCGCTTTTGGAGGCTCTCAGCATCAGTGTGGGAAGCTGGACCCCTTACTGGAAGAATCACCACCAAACAGAAACAAGCCCCTGACCTGGCCTGGGGGTGGGGAGAAACTCCTGTTCTCCTGAGGCTCTTTCAATACATTTCAGGGGGGATAATGTCCCTCTAGTGTCAGGTGGGATCTTGGGCAGTTCCCATGTCCCTTTTAGTTAATTGACGGTACGACTGTTACTTTACCTGAGAACAGTGGTGATTCCGTATTAGATTTTAATCTTGGATCAATGCTTCAATTCTCATCAGAAGTGAGACTTCTCCTATCCCTTCCCACTCTAAGGCCTACGCTTGGAGAACAGCATGGAATTGGTTCTGCTCTTTGTGCGCACCCCACCTCCGCCCTCACTCACTGCCTGCAGGTTTGGGCCCTCATCTGTGGCCACAGATGAGAAAGGGGAAAGAGGGAAGGAGATAGGAGATTGCTAACATGTGACCTCTGACCTGGCAGATATCTGAAGCTGAGTCTTTCTCTTGCAGGACATTTGAGTGTCCTCTTTGGAGATTCCCAGACCTGTGCATGCTTACTGGCGATTCTTGTGCCTCGGGTACACATGTCCCAGTCAGAGGCTGTCCCTTCAGCTCTGGGCTCATGGTCAGGCAGCCCCACTGGGGCCTCTCCCATGTGGCCCACACAGCTCTATAGGAAGCACCCGGTCATGCAGGGCAATAACTCTGCAGTCCTTTCTGATTTCCTGGATTTCCCCAATAAGACTGAGAGCCTGGAGTCCACAGACCATGGTGCAGAGCACCCCAATCCTCTCCCCACAAAACCCACACTCTGTGGGCTGGAGATGAGGGAGGTAGCATCTCACCCATCCCTCCCATTTGCTGGCACAGGGACGCACAGCACACGCACACTCCCTCGCCAGAGGTCTCTTCCCAAATCCTCTCTATTCCACACCCCAACACCTTTTTTATATTTTTGACCTGAATGAGGATTCCAAGAAGCAATGAGCAATTTCTTGATGATTTTTTCTTAAATTCTGGGTATGGGAATTCTATCTCATACTCATTTTGGTAGTTAATATTTATTATATTGGTTCCTAAATCCTAATCAAGGCAAGAAGAGTCTTATTTTAACTTGTAAATTACAAAAGTGGCAAACACACATGAGGTGTGCAAATAAGGGTACAGCTTCATGAATTTTCAGAAAATGAACAAGACTGCACAGGAGCACCCAGATCAAGAGATAGGATCCCAGAAGTCTGTCGTGCATTCTCTTAGTCAGTTCCTCCCTTCAAGGGTCACCCTGATCCTGGTTACTGGTTGGTGTTCTCTGCCTTTTTTTTTTTTTTTTCTTTTTTGGTGTTGTCTGTTTTTGAACATTATATTCTATTGTACCAGATGAAATTGCTGGCATTCAACTATTTTTTGCACTTCAAAATGTCAATTTCATCTGGTTCAATCTAATATAAATAGCATAAGATGAGATTACACTGTGCCTGTATCTGCCTTTTGCTCAAAAGGCCTTTTGCTCAAGTCATTCATGTTGTTACGTGTAATGATTTTTTGTTTTATTTTTCCATTGTGTTGAAAAAGGGAAAAAATGAGCCCAGGGGATCTGGGTGGAACACTGAATTTGTCTGCTACAGTATGTGTGCAGACATTCAGCTTTAGTAGGTACTGCCAATTTTCCAAAGTGGGTGTGCCTATTTACTCACCCATGGTATTATATATACCAGCATCAATAGAGAATGAAAATTTTAAAATAATACCACTTATAATGTCATCATAAAGAATCAAATAACTAGGAATAAATCTAACATAGGATGTTAGATTGCTATACAAAAAGCTACGAAACCTAAGTGAGAGAAAGTTGAAAATATCCAAACAAATGGAGGGATATACTATGTTCATACACTGAAAAACTCAATAATATAAAGATGTCAGTTCTTTTCAAATTGATCTATAGATTCAATGTAATCCTTATCAAAATCCTAGCAGAGTTTTTTTTCTAGAATAGAATTGACAGGCTGATTCTAAAATTTATGTGAATATGCAAAGAGCCAAAAATAGTCAAGACAATCTTGAAGAACAACAAAGCTGGAGAACTTATATTAGGTCAATATCAAGATTTATTATAAAAGTATATTAATTAAGACAGTGTGGTATTTGTGCAAGCATAGACAAATAGACCAATGAGACAGAGTGGAGAGTCCAGAAACAGACCCACAAGTAAACAGCCACCTGATTTATGATGACGGCAGCACTGCAGTGGAAGGGGAGAAGGGTGGCCTTTCCAACAAACAGTGCTGGGTCAATCGGATGTCCAGCTGGAAAAAACGGAGTCCTCAGCCCATTGTGTGCCATACATAAAAATCACTCCTAGCTCTAAATGTGAGAAGTAAAACAATAAAGTTTTTAGATTTTAGAGGGAAATATAAGAGAATATTTTTATGACCCTTGAGAAGGCCAAGATTTATTAAATAGGTTAAAATAAGCACCCACTGTGGAGGGAAACAATCATAAAACTGGATTAAATTAAAATGAACATTGTTCATCAAAAACACCATTAATAGAGTAAAGAGGGGAGCCACAAAGTGAGAGAAGATATTTGTGGCACACAAGTTAACCAAAAATTCCTATCTAGATTATATAAAGAACTCCTACAAATCCATGAGAAAAAGACTGACAACCCAATAGGACAGTGGGCAAAAGACTTGCACAGGTATTTTGCAAATGTCAATGGAGACGCTAACACTAGTAATTATCAGAGAAATAATTAAATCAATTAATTGAGCTTATCAATTTAAATAAATTTGATTCAAAATTAAATTCCAATCCGAAACTACTACCTAACCACCAGAATGTCTAAAATCAAAGTCAAGATATACCAAATTTTGGTGATGATGAGAAGCCGGGATCCAATTACAGTTGTTTTTCTTTTCCTTCTACTTTTCTTTATTTTCCACATCTTCTACTGAATTTATGTCTCTTTATAATCAGAATACAAGATATTTTTCTCCAGAACAGATGCATGTTTTCTTAATGCTTTTCAGCTCAATGTCCAAAACCAAAGGACAGGCAGAACTGAAGGATACATCCGAATACCTGGCGGGTTTTAGACTGAGTGCTCAGAGGGCACGGGGCAATTTCATACGCCAGATTGTGGAGGGTAATTTAAGGGGCCAAATGACTTCTGAAGGAAGAGCTTCAGCAGGACAGACTCTGGGTTGGTGCTTCTCACCAGAGCGTGGTGACTTTGACATCGGGCGGCACATTGTCCCACTGAACCGTGATAGTTTGATGGGCCAATGAGAGGGTCTTGGTGGCTGCTGTTTCTTCTGCCTCAGTTCTTCCAGGGCTTCCTACTCTAATATACTTCTCTCCAGAAACTGTCACAGTTCTTGGCCACCCGGATACACAGCAGGCTCACTTAGTCTGGGATTTTATCCCTAGACACATTTACCCGACGTGGATGTCAGCCAACCCAAGTGGGGTTTTTTGACACTATAGTTGTTATTCAAGGCCCAGTAACTAAATTACCTTAGTTTATTGTTTAGTAGCTTCCTTTCTTTAAGCTATTAATGAAAATCTCTCTTTGTAGGATGCTAATGATGATATAATAATGTGTCTCACTATATGACTGGCACTGTTCTAGGAATTTCACATTTTTACTATTTCATTTAGACCTTTAGCAGCCCTGTGAGGTGGCAGCTATAGTGTCTCCCTGTTATGATGACACTGAGGTATCTGGGGGGGAAATATCTTGCTCCAGATCACAGCAGCAGAGCTAGGATTTGAACTCCAGCAGGCTGCTTCCCTAGTTGAGGCTTTTGAACGCCACACCACTCTCCATTTTAAGCCCAGCTTCTACAGCTCCATTTTCTGGTGAATGCAGAGTAGTGGGATTGGCACCAACATGAGAACTATGCCTTGCTGGGTCACTTCCCTTGGCCAGACTTCCAGATTGGATTTCTGGAGGCAAAGGGCCTCAGCACAGCCTACTCCGGAAGCCCCTCCCCACATGCCTGAACGAGCTCCAGGCCACATCTTTAAAGCAGCTGTAACTCATTTTATCCTCTACGGAAATTATTTGCTCATCTTTGGAGTCTCACCTGTTAAGTGCAAAGGGAATTTGATGGTTCAGGGTGTAGAGCAGTAGCAGTTTTTAAAAACTTTTTTTTGTAGTCAAGGTCATCTGAAATTTATTCCTGTATTTTAAGTGGCTAACAATCCCACACACCTTTCAAAGTTAATAGCATATTTTATGTTTACTGTTTTAATTCATTTTCATTTAAAGGATTAACTAAAGGAAAAGTTGCAAATACAGTTTCTGTTTGTCTCTGTAATTACTTACAATTGGCGTTGAAAGGCAAGCAGTGTATCACCAGGCAAGGATGTTGGGGTCCAGGTCTCCGTTTTGCTGAAAGGGGCTTTAACCAGCACCCGCCTTCAGGCTATTCGAGTACCCTGACCCAGGGTTAACTGGCAGTGCAGATGGCCCCTACCATCCAAGTGTGGGGCCACATCTGGGCAAAGCAGCAGCTCCTACGTTGCCGTAGCTTTCTTCTCCAATCAATAACTCATTTTCTGGTAACACCCTGTCAGGGCTCTGATTAATGAGTTTACTTTTGATAGAATTGACCACACCTAGGTACCAAATCAGAGTTGGATTTCTGCCCTCTGGGGACAAGTGCATAGAGGGTGAATTCCTTCCCCAAGGTGACTGAATGAGCACCCTTCCATGAAAATCAAGCCGCAGCGAGAGGAATACGTGTTCTCTTGCGTTCCTGTGAGATTGAAGGGGTCCCGTTGAGGATGGTTACTAGTTGAAATATTTGCCTCTGGCGTCATGATACAGTTACAGAAGCCAGAAAGTGCTGCAGGCAGATTGGTGGGGAGGTGCTGGGAATCTATAGAAAGATGGAGTAGGACCCAAAGGAATCTCCTCTCAGAAATAAGAGAGGGAAGAAAGAGATACTGAGATTTCCATGGTAGACTTGTGAGTGCTATCATTCTGTCAACATTTACTGATTGATAGACACTGACAAAACTGAGAAATAAAAGCGTTATAAGATCTTTATATGGTTTACGGAATTTAGCACTTGTGTATTTTGCTACTTCCCACTTTGTTTACTTATAAAGTAAATTAAACTGATGAGATACAAAAGTCCTAAAACAAAAGCGCCTGTAACCCCAGTCTCAGGGGGAGGCCAAAGCGGAGTGCTGGGCGACATGTCCCTGGGTGCAGTCCTGAGCAGAGAGAAAGGCAGGAGGTTCAAGCAGGAGGTGACAGCTCTGAGGAGGAGAAGGATGTGGACAGTTCTGGGGCCGGTGAGAAGAAAGAATACAGTGCAGGGGTGAGTATGCTCTCTTTGTGTCTCCTCCCTCAGAACC
>RJWJ010019994.1:0-29573 GCA_004363605.1 Indri indri | reverse complement strand
AGGCAAAGAATTTATGAAGAAGACCCCAAAGGCAATCACAGCAACAACCAAAATAAATAAATGGGACCTGATCAAATTAAAAAGCTTCTGCACAGCCAAAGAAACTGTCACAAGAGCAAACAGACAACCTACAGAATGGGAGAAAATTTTTGCATGCTACAAATCCGATAAAGGGCTGATAACTAGAATCTACTTAGAAATCAGGAAAATCAACAAGAAAAAATCTAACAACCCTATCAAAAAGTGGGCAAAGGACATGAACAGAAACTTTTCAAAAGAAGACAGAACAATGGCCAAAAAACATATGAAAAAATGCTCAACATCTCTAATCATCGGGGAAATGCAAATCAAAATCACAATGAGATATCACATATCTCCAGTGAGACTGGCCTTTATCAAAAAGTCCCCAAACAATAAATGTTGGCGTGGAAGCGGAGAGATAGGAACACTCATACACTGCTGGTGGGACTGCGAACTAGTGCAACCTCTGTGGAAAGCAATATGGAGATACCTTAAAGAGATACAATTAGAAGTACCATTCGATCCAGCAATCCCATTACTGGGCATCTACCCAAAAGATCAAATGATACTCTATGAGAAAGACACCTGCACCCGAATGTTTATAGCAGCACAATTCACAATTGCAAAGATGTGGAAACAACCCAGTGTCCATCAATACATGAGTGGATTAATAAAATGTGGTATATGTATACCATGGAGTACTATTCAGCTCTAAGAAACAGTGGTGATATAGCACCTCTTGTATACTCCTGGATAGAGCTGGAACTCATTCTACTAAGTGAAGTATCCTAAGAATGGAAAGACAAGCACCACATGTACTCACCATCAAATTGGTATTAACTGATCAACACATAAATGCACATATAAGAATAACATCTATTGGATGTCGGGCAGGGGGGAGGGGGAGGAGGGGACTGGTATATGCATACACAGAGTGCAATGCACACCATCCGAGAGATGGACATGCTTGAAACTTGAACTCGGGGGGGGAGTGGGGGTAAGGGCAACATACGTAACCTAAACATCTGTACCCCCATAATATGCTGAAATAAAAAAAAAAGATGGGGGATTGCAGCAGGTGTTTATTCTCTGCCTTGTGCAAGGAGCTCCCCTTTTCTTTCCTGCGCTGGCCTCAGGAAGGATGTTGGGGTCACAGAGTGAACGGCGCTGGCTTCAGAGAAGGAAGGGAGGCGGGGAGCCCACAGGCTGCTGGGGTTGGGGGGATAGAGGGCGGAGGAGGCGGTGGAGAAGATGCTGAGTCGGCAAGTCCCTCTGGCTTCCCCGAACCGCCCAAATTAAATTTATTTTCTTTCTTGGAGGTTAGTAACCAGGAGAATTTCTTTTCAATGTTTCCACTACAGAGACTGTGCGTCTTCCCGCTAAAGCATGCAGTGGTTGGCCCCTGCCTTTCTGAGTTCAGCACTAAGGATGCTCTGTGTCCTGAGGACTGGCCTCGGCTCCCTCTCTGGCTGACCACTTGTGTGTGTGTCCGAAGTTATCCGGTCCCTCGCTGACATGTTCTTCAATGTCGGGGACTTTTCTGTGTTGGTTAGCATTTAAGGAAAAAAAAAAAAAAAAAGGAGAGAGGAAGAGACAGAGAGGAGAGGAGAGAAAAAAAATCACCTGAGAGATGCAGGGGCCCTGGGAGCCGTTTCGGGCTGCACCCTAAACACACATGCTGCCCTGGAATCTCGCCTGGGCTGGGCTGACGGGGTCTCCCTGGTTGTCTCAGTGCTGCTTTGTGCTCTGCAGGGCCTGAAGGTGCCCCCAGCTCCCGCCAGCGAGGACAAATGTCTGCACTTCCACTCTGCAGCCCAGGCTGTTCTTGTTTGTGTGTGCTGGCCCGGGGCCCTGGGCTGACATTTCCTCACAAGTACAGTTTTTCCTCCTTTCTCTCTCTCTCTCTCTCTCTCTCTCTCCCTCTCTCTCGTGCATTGCGTGGTTTCATCTTATCCTGGGCTTTGCTTCTGTAGTGATTTATCCTTTAACCAGAATGAGTCATGATGCCGGATTTTATTTGTTCTGGGAGAAAATAGCAGAGGGTATTTATGCTCTGTGGTGTTGGGAGACTGCTCGAGGGGTGCAGGCCAGAAACAGAGCTTAGGACGTTCTTCAGCAAGACTTGCACAGCAAGGAGGGACGAGGCTGCCTCAGGCCTGACCACCAGCACTGTCCCTGATGAGGGTCAGGCTTGGATAAGACGTGTCTTTCTGCCCAAACAACAGGTCCCAGGAGCCCTTTCCTCTGCCAGGACACCATATCCCCTGTCGGGGTGGGGAGGGGTAGGCCAGCATAGGGAGCTAACTCACCAGCCCCACGGTAGACACTTTACACACCATCTCTTATTTCTCCCTCGCAAGAGCCCTTTGGGACTCACGTCACCACACCCATTTTACAGATGGAGAAACTGTGGTCCAGAAAGTAGATGTGAGGTGCTCAGGTTCCCATGGCATAGAAAGTGCCAGGCTGCAAAGGGAACCCAGCTGTGTGAGCTGGAAGCCTGAATGTTCCCTGTAGCGAGGAGGCGGGAGACCTGTGGCACCCTGAGACTACTCTGTGCCTATGGAAAAGGGCCACACGTGGGAGCCGGGAAACCTCGGGGTTGGGAGAGGAGAAAATGGCAGGGCTGGAGGGCATCATCCTGGGCCTAGGCTTGATAGCTGGTTTTTAAATTATTTTATTTTTAAAAAAATTTTTAAAAATTAAAAATAAATTTTTTAATGGTCAAGTGAAGCAGTGGGAGTGGAGATAGCTGGACTTTGTGGATTTATTCCTCATGGATTAATTTACCATCAACCCCAAATTCCACCATCAGTGGGCCCCTGGTTTTAGATATGGAAGACCCTAGTGAAAATGCGAACTCATCTAGGAAGCTCACTACATAAGGCCATTATGAAAGAATGAATGCCTCACCCAAGTGAGAATTTAGTTTAGGTGGATATCTGGTAAATCTTGAGATGTGAGGTCCAGGATGGTGGGTGGACTAGCCCTCTGGCAGTTTTTACTTAAGTACCTGTTAAGCTGGTAGAAATACCAGCAGCAAGGCTGGGCTGGGGGTGGTGGGAGACCTAGGTTTCAGTCTTGCCCACTGAATTGCTGTGTGACCTTGGTCTAGTCTCTTTCTACTTCTGGGCCTCAGTTCCCTCATCTAGCCCAGGGGAGATGCCACAGCTGGGGGAGCAGCCCTGAAGGCCAGGCCCACCCATGGGCCTGCATGGTCCCTCTGTGCCTCCTCCGGCCACCCTGTCCCCCTCCCACCCTTACCAACCCACCTCTGCCTCTGAGGACCAGGGCCTGCTGAAGACTATGGTAATGGTGGCCCTATCTTCAGGCCAAGGAACTATCCCCTCTGCCTGGGGTCTCCATAAGTAGGAGACTCTGTGTCACAGAGAGGTCTTCGGGGAGAGATGGGCATCGCTTGTGCCAGGCAGGTCCATCCCAACCCTTGTCCTCCCCAGGGGCCGATGGGTGCCCGCACACTGCATGCTGCCAAGCCTCTGGGAGGTGGCGGTGAGGGGTGTTGGCAGGATCTGCACGCAGCAGTTGTGGGTGATTCGCTTCCCAGCCTGGCGGGGTCCATCCACAGGACACCTAATCCTGCAGCCCTTTCGGCATCTGGCCACACAGCCCAAATTAAGTTGTTGCAAAAGAACCCCAAAGGACCCTTCAAAGAGACGGGAAGGCTATCCAGGACTCCTTGTGACTCTGGGAGTCAAGCCACCACGTCTGTCCCTCTGTTGTCGGGGCGATGAGAGTGATGCTTAAACTGATCCTTTTTCCCCAAGAGAAGCTTCTGTTTCAACGAGGACACCCCAGGCTTCAGGAGACAGAGGCTCTGGTATGTTCTGCAGGTGCCAGCCCATCTCCTAACTCTGCTGGGACTCCCTTTCCGCATTGTCTCTGGGCCCAGGGCCCCTCCCTCTCGCTCCCCTTGTCCCCTTCGTCCTGCACGAACTCCCCCCGCCCCCACCCCAGCCCTGAGCCTCCAGCCCACTGCAGCAGGTAGGCCCGGGGCCAGGCGCCTGCCCTGCCCCCCATGGGGACAAGGCAGGCTGGTGAGACTAACGGCATTGGTGGCTTCACACAGAATCAGGGAGGGGACGGGGACAGGGCAGCCTCCCCTTGCTTTGGCCACTCCCAAACCCCATCTCTATCAGAGACTTGGGTGAGGGAGTAAAGAGGGGCGGGAGGCCGGAGGGAGGGGTGGGGAGGCGGGGACTGAGGGGGGAAGAAAGGAGGGGGAAAAAGCTGAGACAGGAAGGAGCAGGGTGAGAAATCCGGAGATCAGGTCGAGGAAACGGGTGAAGAGGAGGAAAGGGAGACAGAGAAGTAGGAGACGGCAGAGGAAGGCACAGGGGGGCGGCGAGGGGCCCGGTGGGTTACAAGAGGAGGGGATGAGCAGATCCCCTCAAAGACAGCCCTCCCCGTCCTCCCGCCCCACCTCCTGCCCCAGCTGTCTCTGGGCTCCCCAGGGCCCCATACGCGGGGACAGCCACACGATGCAGGGAGTTCTGTCTCTGCCTGGCGTCACCTGCTTAAGACACTGGGAATGGACATCCCTGGGCCTGTGGAGTGTGGTTCCCAGACCGGCAGCACCAGCACCCCCTGGCAAGTTCTAGAAAAGCAAATTCCACTCCCCCTGAGACTTGTTGAATCAGAACCCCTGGAGGCGGGGCCCAGCAATGCAATTTAACAAGCCTTCCAGGGGGTTCTGATACGTGGTGAAGTTTGAGAACCTTTGCTCTGGAATAGTTAATTCCAGACATTTGACACACATGACGGTAAACCCTTGTCAGGACTCTAGACTTGTTTGTGTGTTAATGTGCATCATGAATATTCCGTCACCTGCCCAGGGCGCTGGTCCTGGTGGAGGGTGTCCAGCGCTGCCAGCTGCCCAGTAGGCCCCCAGTGGCTTCTGGGAGAGGCGTTCGCAGCCGCTGCTTCCTGTCCAGGGCCGATAGGGCCTCGGGGTGCTGCGCCTGCTCTCCTCTTCCTCCCCTGCCCTCTGGGTCAGCTCTCCCTGACGCTCCTCAGCCCTCTCTCCCTCCTCCCCACCCACAGCCCAGACACGCTGCGGTTCTTCCCCAGCTGAGCTTCTTTCTCCCCGCTGCACAGAGCCCTTGGGAGGTATATCTGGGTCCTCGCCCTGGTATCCCCACCAAGCTGAAGGCCCGTGTCGCCTGCTGCCAGCTGGCCATCTGCACCCAGATGACCCTCGGATACTTCAAACCAGTGGGTCCAAAACCCAGCGCGCCTGTTGCCCTAAAGCCTGCGCCCTGTAGCTGAATGTTGCTTCGTGTTAGCGACACCACCCTCTTCCCAGTCCTCCTTCGTCGTTTTGCGTCTCCAACCTTGCTTCCTTCTATTCTTGCCCGAGCTCACACTACTCCATCCAAGCTTGTGGTTCCTTGAACATTCTAAGCATGTTCCTACCTCAGGGCCTTTGCGCTTGCCGTTCCCTCTGCCTGGAATTCTCTTTTCTCAGATATCCATGATTATCTCAGATTCTTCCTGACCTTCGGGTCTCTGATCACCGTCACCCTGTCATTGGGGCCTTCCTTGACAGCCCGTATAAAGTAGCAGCCCTCACCTCCGGCCACTGCTCCCCAGTGCACTCGCCCTGCCTCAGGCTTTCCCATTGCACAGATCACTACCTGACAGATGATGGACAAATGAATAACATGTTTGCCCCACTAGAAGAACAGCTCCATCAGGGTAGGGAACTTGCAATTCTGTTCATCACTGAATTCCCAGGACCTATCCCAGGTACTCAAGAAGTATTAATTAAGTGAATGAATGTACCGTTGATGCTTATAGAGCATGCCCCTTTCTCAAGACCCCACCCCTGAGCTAGAGCATCCCCTCTGCTCACCTAGACGTTGACAGCCTTCCCACCAGACTCCTCACCTCCAGGGCCTCCTCCTTCGAGTCCATCCTCCACATGGCAGCCAACCTGATCACCCGAAATTACAACTCTAGTGAACCACTCTCCTGCTCTAAAACCTCCTGTGGCTCCCTGTTACCTCCCAGACGCAGTCCCCTCATGCTGGTACGATCTTCACCCGCCCAGCTTTTGGCCTCACCTCTCTGCTTTCTGTGCCTTCTCCTGCAGCCTTGCAGGACAGCATCCTTTCTCTGCACGTGGTTCCTTCTTTCTGACCTCTGCACTCTTGCCCACACTGTTCTGCCCACCCCATCTGCCGTACTCTTCTCACCCATGTCTACCCTGAACATCAAAATCCTGCCCTTCCGGAAGCACCTCCTTCACAGCCCCCTTCCGCCTCACACCAACTCCCGTGATCCTTTTCACGCACCCTCCTCCCGGTACTCAGCATCGGCCTGGGTCGTGAGGGCACACCCTCTCCCAGGCTGGCTCACGACACCACAGCCTCGTCTCTCTCATGAGGCCAGGCCGGCAGTGTGTCTGCAGGGGGCTGGGGGCGCTTCTGTTCTGTGTGCCCTGGGACCTAAGCAGGCCCCTACCCTGAGGCAGGGGAGCAGACAGATGTGGGCTCCACACCTGCCTCTGACATTTACTAATTATGTCAGCTTTTGGAGTCTCAGTTGCCTCGTCTGTAAAATGGGGACAAGCCTACTTCCCTTACAAGTTGCTCATGTCCCTAACCCTGTACTCAGGGAGGTCGCCATGGCCTCCTGCTCTTAAAGGTCACTGAGTCCCAGAGGATCCCCTTTCGGCACTCACTGGGGACTGTCCAGCTTCTGTTCCCCAACACCCTTGAGGGAAGGAGGTGAACTGCCGGGAGCTACGGCTTGTGCTCTCGCCAGGGGTGAGAGCTTCAGTGACAAGTGGGAGACTCGTGGGGCCCAGAGACTCGTGGGGCCAGCTCTGTTTCCTCTCAGCACCGGGCAGCTTCCTGCTCCAGGGTACCAAAGGCTCGGAGAGGCCCTGTGCAGACCCTGCACCAGACCTTCTGGGACATCGAATGGTCTGAAAACCAAGCGACTTGATAATTCCGGTGTAAATGCAGTAGAGTCATGTGGATTAAATTTCTCTGAAAATACACAAGGGCTTAAAAGGCAGGGGCAGAGAACACTCGGCCTGGGAGGAATTTGTTTTCTCTTTCCTTCTGTGCGTCTGCGAGTGTTGTTATTGCTGCTAAAACCAAGGCGTGTAGAAAACTGTTCAAGATGTCCGAGGCATCAGTGCACAGTCAGCTTGGCCTAATTTGAGTTTTGAATTGGGGCACAGTGCGCAGAATGGGAGAGGTTAAGAAAATAAAGTGGCCACCCCATCAGGCCTGTCCCCTCATTCTCCAGCCTTTTCCTCGGGGTTTGTGCCCTTAACATTCAAGGGGGCTCACAGCTGGGTAAACAGGACACATCCCACTGGCTGTGGTGGGAGACAGCTGGTGGGTGCTTCTCTGGGACAATGCTGGGACCTGGATTTGGGGGCAGGGGCTGGGGAGTGATGTTCTTCCCCACTGGCATCTCCCTATCGTATATCCTCAGGAGGTCCCAGTCTTCCTGCTAGAGTCTCCTGGGGAAGTCTGTAAAAAGCAGATTCCTGGCCTTCTCATGGGCCCAGGAGATACAGCCCAAGGTACGTGACCTCTGCCTTACAGGCTGGAAGCCAGGTCCACATCCAGGAGGCAGGAAGAGCCTGGGTTGGAGGGAGCCTCTCAACCAAGTCACCTTGGTTGCTTGGTTTGGTTGCTTACTGGCTGCAAGTGACTCAATCCTCATTTCCTGTTTTTTGGTTACAAAATACATTCGCGTTTTGGGTATTCTTTGATCTTGCCTAGCAGCCTGAGACAGGTAAGCACATTCCCATTTTACACATGAGCACACAGAGGTTCAGGAAGGATGGGAGAGCTTCTCCTGAGGTCTTCCTCCAAGTGGCAGAGGGTTTGCACTTCAAACCTTTGCTCTTGCCCTTCCTTTGAGGTGCCTCCTGGCATGGAGCTGACCCAACACACCCCACTGGTGTCACCCGTAATGACATTGGCATCAACTTCTCTTTTCCCACAGTCAGCACCCACAGGGTCCTGCTCTGAATAAGATTCTTGGAATGCTGCCTGCAGGACAGGGAATGGAGGCCAGTGGAGAAAGCAGGGAGGAGAAGCAACCCAGTAGGACATGCCGTGGGGAGAGGGATTCCAGAAAGGCCCAGGGTGCTCCTGTCCATTCTGCACGTGGCTTGGCCCTGTGGCTCCCCAAGGCCACTCTCTCTGTTTCTCTCAGTTTAGTGGTGGCAATAAAATGCTGAGGTCCCATGGTTGCAAAGTGACCCTGCCCACCTGGGGCACCAGTTTCCTCCCACGATGCTCCTGGCTGCACTGGGATCAGCAAAAGCCACAGGGAGTCAGTTCTCTCATATCTTTCTGCTCCTCTAAGACCAATCTCCAAGACCCTGTTCAAATGCCCCTCTTCTGTGAAGCCTTTCCAGAGACCCCAGGCACAGAGATTTCTCTTTCCAGACTCTGGCTGGGTTTCCGCTGTGAGCAAGACACCGTGCTGGGGGCTACAGTGAAGCTGGTGTCCAGGAGGAGAGATGGGCTGCGGGCCTGAGTGGCTCCAATACAAGGTGGGAAGCGCTATGTGCCCGCGTTGAGAAGGCTTGGGGAGGTAAGGTCATTTTAGGATAGGAGAAAGATCCAGAAAGCCTTTATGGAGAAAGTAGCCTCACAAAGATGACTATAATTAACACCAGGTCATATTTTGTTTTGTATTGTTTTAAAATTATTTCAAGGATATTAATGTTGCCCCCTCAACTGCTCTATGACTTACTTGAGAGTGAAACCATGTTTTACTAATAACAATGTTTTGCAGAGTCCAGTAAAATTTCTTAACAGATGCTCGATAAAAAATATTGGTCAAAATAAATTCTGTCTTGGAAAAGTCAGTTCAACTTCATGCCACGTAAACAATGCGGATGTCATGCATCTTATGTCTGGTCTGGTTGGAAGAGGTTCAAGTCATTCAGTCTGTCAAAACATGTTCTTTGAGCACCTACTAAATGGTAGGACTTGCATGCTGCTTTCAGGAAGAAAGACGATGAAGTAGGCAATTGCTATCCAGGTTGAGAAATGCCATGAAAAGGAAAATACAAAATTCTATGGGGGGTAACTAAACTAGTGATAAGAAGGGATTGTCAGAGAAGGTTTCTCAGAGAAAGTGATTATCTAAGCTGATAAAAGAATGTGAAAGAGGATTTTCAATTCCACCCATAAAGAACCGTGAAAGCTGAACAAAATATATAAAATAACTATTTCCAGGCACGGGACAGCAATCAAAGCAGAGCTCAATACTTGTGAGAAGGGAAGTACAGGAGTTGAACCCACATTCACCCCAGTTTTCCCTCCAAGGACATTTTCCGTGCTGCAGCACAGGGAAATATGGGACAGAGAGTAGCAGTCTTGCTGAATGGAGCAAACAGTGATTGCTGTTGGGTCGGCAAAAATGACTAGGATTTGGGAGGGGCAGGTACTGGAAAGGAGAAATCTACAGAAAAACTCCCCAAAACTCTGTTAAAAGTTTCCTTCAGGTTCTTGGCTGACTCCTAAACTGTGTATGCATGTTATGAGACTCTAGAAAATCTATCAGAAAACAGCCACTGGGAGCAAAGATTTTAGAAGCTACCACCCAGTGATGGTGGCGGGGAGGCTTTGGGGCTCATGCCCAGCCAGAATGTAGAGAACTTAGTGAACGGTCTGGGCATTCATTTGAGACCTCAGAAAATCTATGTTCTAAGAGTAAAGACCACATCTTAGGAATAAGGACAAAACTAGATCAGACCTGCCCTGACCAAGGCCCAAAGCATGCCTTGATAAGATCTAGATGATTTCACCAATAATTTTACTGCCTATCAGAACAGAATGTAGCATCTTTTAAAGGAAATTAACATAATTTATAGCCTCTACTGTGTAACATCCATAATATTCAGCATGGAATAAATAAATTACTAAACAATCAGGAAAAAGTGACCTATAACCAACCATGAGATAAAATAGTCACTAGAAGCAGACCAGAGATGATACAGATATTGGAGTTAACCAACAAGGAATTCAAAATAATTATGATTATGTTAAAGATAATAGAATAAAGATGGACAAATGGGATAAAGATAGATTATTGTGACAAAATTAGAATCTGTAAAAAAGAATCATATGGAACTTCAGGAGCTGCAAAATAAAATATCTGTAATAAAGAGTACATTGGATGGGTTTAGCTGCACACTGGATATAGCAGAAATCAGGATTAGTGATCTTTTTTTTTTTTGAGACAGAGTCTCACTCTCTTGCCTGGGGCGAGTGCCGTGGCGTCAGCCTAGCTCACAGCAACCTCAAACTCCTGGGCTCAAGCAATCCTACTGTCTCAGCCTCCCGAGTAGCTGAGACTACAGGCATGCGCCACCATGCCCGGCTAATTTTTTCTATATATAGTTTTAGCTGTCCAATTAATTTCTTTCTATTTTTGGTAGAGACGGGGTCTCGCTCTTGCTCAGGCTGGTCTCGAACTCCTGAGCTCAGGACGATCCGCCCACCTCGGCCTCCCAGAGTGCTAGGATTACAGGCGTGAGCCACCGCGCCCAGCCAGGATTAGTGATCTTAAAGACAGATCAATAGAAGATATCTAAAGTAAAATATAGTGAGAGAAAAAATGGATTAAAAGAACCAAACTGGGATATGAAATACAGGACAAGATGTCCAAACATCCACACAATTCAAATTTAAGAAGAGAGGAGAGAAGAAATGGAACAGAAACCATATTTGAAAGAACAAAGGTAGAGAATTTTCCAAATCTGGTGAAAATATCACCCACAGATTCAAGAAGCTTAGGAAACCCTAAGCAGAACAAATGCAAATAAAACTATACTTAGGTACATCATACTCAAACTGCTGACATTGAAGACAAACAGGAAAGCAATGACAGGAAAATGACATATTATATTTAAAAGAATAATAATAAGACTGAAGGTTGACATGTCAACGGAAACTATAAAGCCAGAAAACCATGAAATGATATTTTAAAGTGCTGAAAGAAAAACTGCCAACTTAGTATTCTATAATTAGATAAGATATAATTCAAAAATTAAGGTGAGACAATCAAACAAAAACAAACAACAAACCCAATTCCTGAAGCTGAAAGAACCATTGTCAGCAGACTTTTACTACAAGAAATACTAAATGGAGTTCTTTGACTAAAAGAAAATTATCTCAAAAAAGAGCACAGAGCTGTATGAAAAAAACAAAGAGCACCAGAAAGGGTAACTATGTGGGTAAGTAGACATAAATATTAGCAGTTTGAAGCAACAACAATAATAATATCTTGTGGAATTTTTAAGATACACAAAGGCAAAATATATGACAAATATAACACAAAGGACAGGACAGGTAACTGGAATCAAACTACTGTAAAGTTCTTGTGTTATTCAGGAAGTGGTAAAAGTACTAATTAAAAGTAGATTGTAAAAAATCAAGAATGCATATTGTAATTTCTAGGATGAACCTTGCGAGGTCAATACAAGAAAGTACAACTAAAAAACTAACATCAGAGAAAAAATATTCAAAATGCTTGAATAATTAAAAAGAAGTCCAAAAGGAGAAATAAAGGGACAAAAAATAGGTGGGACAAATAGAACACACTTGGCAAGATGGGAGACTTCAACTCAGCTGTATCAGTTATTATGTTAATTGTAATTAGTTAATTAAAAGGTAAGATCGTCAGGCTGGATTAAGAATACTATATGTTGTTTAAAAGAGAAACACTTTAAAAATAAGGACACAGAAAGGTTAACAGCAAAAGGATGGAAAAAGAACACACAAAAATTGACCAAAAGACAGTTGGCATGCCTATATTAATTTCAAACAAAGTGGACTTTAAGGCAAAAAATATTATTAAAGAAAAAGAGGGACATTTTATAATGATAAGTGGGTTAATTCAACAGAAATACACAACAGCCCTAAATTTGTATGTGATTCAAAATATATAAAGCAAAAGCTGACAGAACAAAAGGAGAGATAGGCAAATCACCAAGATACCCGGAGATTTTAATGCATCTCTCTCAGAAACTGACAGAATAAGCAGACTGAAAAAATCAGTAAGGACGTAGTTGATTTGAAAAACCCAACCAAATTGGCCCAACTGATATATATATATATATATATACACATATATATATATAATAAAATATAGAATTTCACTTTTCAAGTGTGCTGGGATTTACTACAGTAGACCTCATATCCTCAGTCATAAAGAAAGCATTAACAAATATCAAAGGATCTAAACTATACAGTTTCCCTTCTGACCACTGTGAAATTAAATTATGACTCTTTTAGAAAATGACTAGAAAATCCCCAAGTATGTGGAAATCAAACAACACGTTTCTAAATAACTCATGGGTCAAAGAAGAAATCGCAATGGAAATTAGAAATTATTTTAATCTGAATGGTAATGAAAACATCAGCATTTGTAGGATGAAGCTAAAGCAATGTTAGAGAAAATTTATAGCCTCGTACGTGTAAACTAGAGGAGACAAAGGGTCAGAGAATGAATAATTTAAGTAAGAAGCTAGAAAAAATAAATTAAAACAAAGTAAATACAAAAAATAAAAGAAAAAATAATTAAGAGTAGAAACCAATGAAAGAAAAAACAGTGATTCAACAGAGAAAATCAATAAAACTCAAAGTTGATCTTTAGAAAACGTTAATAAAATTGATATACCCATAGCAAGACTGATCAAGAATAAGGGAGACAACACAAATGATCAATAAGAGAATGAAAAAGAGGATGTCACTATAGATCTTACAGATATTGAAAAGATATAGGAGGATAACATGAATAATATTTTGGCATAAGATTTGAACAAAATGACAAATTACTTGAAAAATACAGCTACCAAAATTAACACAAGAAGCACTAGAAAATCTGAATAGTCCATTATCTTTAAGAAGTTGAATCTATGATTAAAAACCTTCCCACAAATAAAACTCCAAATGCTGTACTAGTGGGTTTCCCCAAACATTTAAAGAAGCAGTAATACAGACCCTATGTTCTACCTGAGAACAGAAAAAGTGAGAACACTTTCAACACATTTTATGAGGTCTGAACATTACAGAAAGGGAAACTTACAGGCCAATGTATTTCATGGAACAGAAACAAATACCTCATAGAAACAAAATTCCTGAAAATATATATGGGCGACTACATGGTGACTAAGTGAGGTTTATCCCAGGAATGTAAGTTTGGTTTAATACTAAAAAAACCAGACAGTCGATGTAATTAACCATATTAACAGAATAAAGAAAAATCATATTTCAATTGTTGCAGAAAAAGCATCTGATGAAATTCAACACCTGTTCACAATTTTTAAAAATCCAACCTCAATTAGGCAAGAAAAATAAAGGTATGAAAAGTAAATATGAAGAAATAAAATTACAATTACTTCAGATAATCTGATTATATAAACAGAAACTCCAAAAGAATCCACAAGCAAGCCATTAGATACAATGAATGACTGTAGTAAAGTTGCTGGATATAATGTAAACATACAAAAATAAATTGTATTTTTTTGTACTAGTAAAAAAGATTGGAAAATGAAATAAGAACATTTCATTTTTTAATAGCATAAAATATAAATATATGTGAATTACTGTTATACAAAATATACAAGATTTATACTGAAAATTTCAAAGCATTAATGAGAGAAATTTTAAAACTGAATAGAGGGATGTACATGCTCATGAATTAGAAGACTTGATATTGTTAAGATTTTATTTCTTCCTAAATTTATATATAAAATTAAATCTATAAATTCAGTATAGTTCCAATAAAAATCTCAACAAACTTTATTGGAGGAAAATTGACAAGCTGATTTAAAAATTCATATGAAAATATAAAGGACGTAGCATAGCTGAAACAATCTTCTCAAACAAAAACAAATATAGAGAACTTACACTACTTGACTTCATGACTTATTTTAAAGCTACAGTAACCAAAGCAGTTTTTATTTGTGCAGTTTAGATCATTAGACAAATGGAATAAAATTGAGTGAAGAAATAGATACACATATGTATGGTCACCTGATTTTCAACAAAGATTACTCTAGAATTTAGTGGGGGAAATAGTCTTATAACAAATGGTGCCAAATCAACTGAATATCCATACAAAAAACCCCCACAATCTTTAAACATCAAACTTCTAAAAGAAAATGGAGGAAAATATCTTCACGATTTGGGGAGAGGCAAAGATTTCTTAAATGAAACACACAAAGAACATTAGCCATAAAAAAAGACTGATAAATTAGATTTTACTAAAGTTAAGAACTTCCATTCATCAAAAGATACCAGTAAGAAAATGAAAAGGCAAGCCACAGACTAGGACAAGAAGTTGCAATGTTTCTATCTGACAAAGGATTTATATATAGAATATATTTTTTAAATCAACAAGAAGAAGGCACCCAACACAATTTGAAAAATGGGCAAAAGACCTGATCCAATGTTTCACAAAAGGGGATGTCAAAGTGGCCCAAAAATTTGTGAAAAGTTGCTCTACATCATTAGTAAATAGAGAAATGCAAATTCAACCCACAATGAAATACCATGACACACTACCAGAATAGCTAAAATTAAAATGACTGGTAATACCATGTGCTAGTATGTGAACAACTAGAATTCTTATTTTACTAGAGAAAGTTCAAATTGGTAAACCACTTTGAAAAAACTGCTTGGCAGATCTTTCTAAAGGTAGACATACCCGCCCTTTAACTCAGCAATTCTACCCCTGATTACATACCCAATAAAAATGAATACATATGCCTATCAAAAGACATGCGTAAGAATGTTAATAGTGGCTCTATTCGAAATAGCCCAAAATGGAAACAATCCAAATATAGTAGAATAAATAAATAAATTGTGGTATTAATATAGTAATACAATGGAATATTACCCATCAATGAAAAAGTGTGAAGTATGATATTAATACTTTCAACATGTTAAACCTCACAGACATAACGTTGAATAAAATAGGTGTGATTTCATCTATATGAAGTTCTGTATTATTTCATCTACATGAAGTTTAAAATGGGAGAATAGTGGTTACCTAGAGGGGCACTGACTGGGTTGGGGAGTGGGCACGAAGGAGCCTTTTGGGAAGCTGGAGGTGGTGTCTGTCTTGTCCCGGGGGGTGATCACATGGTTGTACACATATGTAAAAATTCATTGAGCAATGCACTCAAGATATCTATACTTCATTGTATGTAAGTGATACTGTAATAGAAAGATAATGAGTAAGATACTCCTTTACTAAAGAATATAAGAGAGTTAACCAGATCCGATGGTAGGGTGGGAAGAACAGGGAAGTTAGGAGAGGGCGTCACGGGAGAGAGGAAAAGCATGTTCGGAGGAGGTCTGGGAAACTGGAAACCTGCAATCAGGCAATGTGTCTCGAGCGTTGGAAGCGGAAGGAGAAGAGGTTGGGACAGGGGTCAGGGGTCAGACTGGGAAGAGGGCAGCGTAGAACATTGATGGCTGGTATTCATGCGGTCCCTTCACTCTGCAAGGGCTTCCCGAAGGGCCAAGCAGAGGCCTGGCCCTTTCCAGCCCAGGAAGGCAGGCAGGCCTTGCCTTTTGTCAGCTACAAACCAATCAGGGAGGTCACAGCGATTAACACTGCTGGGATCTTATCCGGGTGATAAAAACGTTCTAAAACTGATTTGTGGTGATGGCTGTACAACTCAGTAAATTTACTAAAACAGAAAATCACTGACTTGTACACTTGAAATGAGTGAATTATGTGATAAAATACGCTGCAATAAAGTTACTTTAAGAATTGAAGGCAAATTCTTCCTTCCTCTTGATGGCCGATGCCCTGGGGGGATCCCGAGGATCTTTTATTTTTATTTTCTATTTTTATGTATTTATTTTTTAGAGACAGGTCTTGCTCTGCCACCCAGGCTGGGGTGCAATGGTGTGATCACAGCTCACCACAGCCTTGAACTTCTGGGCTCAAGGGATCCTCCTGCCTCAGCCTCCCGCGTAGCTGGGACTACAGGCGCACGCCACTGGGCATCTTTCAGGCCTCTTCCACCTCTTGGTCTCGCTCCCCATCCCCTGGCCCTCCCTTGCCCGTGTTTCAGCTGTGAGCACGCTCGCATCCATGCCAACAGCTCTCCCAGCAGACAGGACCAGAGAGCCGCCCCCACTGAGGAGGCACCAGGGCCCCGAGGGGGCTGGGAGGGGAGCGCCTGCTGCCTGTGCTGTCACATAGCCCAGGGAAGCGGGGATTCATTCCCCATTCACGATGAGAAGACAGAGTGCTGGCGCATTGGATGCTCAGGCTTTCCTGGTCAGGGGCAGAGCCCGTGCAGCCTCTGACCCGCCTGGACAAGGGGTCAAGTCACCGGGAATGGGAGAGTCTGCACGTGAGGGCTCAGGGACAGAACGGAGGGGCCAGGTGTGGGCAGCAGCTCTCACTCACCACTTCTTGCCACTGATGTCGTGCTGCTGCACCGTGTAGCCAAAGAAGGCGGTCCTGGAGCCAGCGATGACCCGGGGCTTCCTGGTGTCCACGTTGAAGGTGTCCGTGAACGCTGCGGTGGGGAGGAGGAGAGAGGCAGGGCAGTCAGACAGGTGCAGGTGCAGGTTCCAGGGCTGTGTCGGGACCCGCCGGCAGGTCACCTGCCTTGGAGGGTCTTGGCTGTGGGGGAGTATGTTCCCCCTCCTTGGGGAGCCCCCATGTGACGTGGTTGACATAGTTCCTGACTGGCAGAGCCCACAGTCGGATGGGAGAGGTTCGGTCCCTGCGCTGGGGGAGCCCACACACTGAGAGGGGAGGCATAAAACCTGCTCTTAGGGAGACCCAGTCTGAATGAAGACCCAGCCTCTCCTCCAGAGAACTCCTCGGCTTGCAGGGGGAGACAGCTTTCTCCTCCCGCATCATCCTCCTTCAAGCCTGCTCCTTCCAGCTCCTGTCGATCCCCTCTCCCTTTTGCCCTCTTTTCCCTGCCTCTCCTGCTCTCTCTTCTCCTCCCTTTCCTTCATCTCCACCTGCTGAAGAGTCAGGGAACTGACTTCCCACCTCCTCCCCACAGAAAGCCTGGGGTCCCAAGGGCTCCGGCACTGTTGGCCGACCCCTTCCCTCTGATCCCGTGGGCACAGCTCTGTCTGGCTCCGCAGCGAGGGGCTGCTGCTTGGCCGGGGCAGCCGAGGCAGAGAGGAGAGAAAGTCCTGTAAGCCATTCGCCCCGGTCCCTGGAGTCTCCCCTGTTCGGGTAAGTCATGTGTCAATTAACTAATTCTTCCCAGCCAGAAGCTGTATTGAGCTACCTGCTTGACCTCTTTGGGCAAATCACAAGAAATAACACCTCACACCTATGCAGCACTTCGGGTTTCTGGATCTGCTCACAACTGCCATCACCCACCCTCCCAGGACCCTGGGAGGATGAGTAAGCGTCATCCACCCTTGGCAGGTGCGCTTGGTACAGCACCAGGGAGGTTGAGAGCTTTGTCCAGGGGCACACAGCAGGTCGACGGTAGCACCAGAGCTAGGACCCCAGACGGCTACCCTGTGAGTCCTTCCCTCCACGAGGCATTTTCAGAGCACGTCTGGCTTTGATACCCACCCAAGCCACACCTCTGCCTACTGATTGCCACGAACAAGGCTACCAAACTTGGGACCCGTGGGATTTACAGGGCGGGATCCTGCCACGAGCCAAAACTTTTAGGTAAGTGAATCAGAGTAGAACTTTCATCACTGTCACCCCTTTCACACATGGGGCATTTTTGTAAGTTTCAAAGAACATTCACATGTATGTGACCATTTGATCTCCATGACAACCCTGTGAGATGGGCAGCAAGCACAAAGCTGAGGCTCAGAGAGATTTTAGCACCTGCCCAAGGCCGCAGAGCCTGCTGGATAGGGACTCCGAACCTCAGGCTCGGACCCTCCAGGGCCCCGCTCTCCTTCCCCTGGGCACTGGCCCCCTGGTCTGAGTGTCTGAGGGTGATGCCCCGGGGCACCTACTTGAATAGGGCCTGCTGTGCAGAAACTAGCGGTTTTTCCCACACTTCCTTTCTTTGTCCAGCAGACGGACACAGTGGCCAAAAGTTCCATAATTAGAGTCATAGAATTGGAGTCCCCAGAGGTAAAACCAGAGGACCTGCAAGTAGGGACGGTTGCTATGTGGTATCTCACTTACCCATGCCAATTGGTTATCAGTGCTGCCTGGAGCACTGAGTCAAGTAAGACTGTGAAGTCACGTCTGTGCTTAGTGGGCAAGAGTAGTGTGTTGATGAGCAGCACTGTCACGGGTACAGGACAGGACAATGGCAGCAAATGACTATGCAGCTGCCAGCCCCGTCTTTAGGATTCCTAATCTGCCACGTGAATTTAGTGTCATGGCCCTGGAGTAGGGGTGGGAGATGAAGAGTATGGCGACCCACTAGCGCCTTGTTGACAAAACCCACACCGTGAATGGACTTAGCCGGGTTAGTGGCAGGCAGCTTTGGGAAGGGGACTCTGGTCAGGTGAGCCCCGGGTGATGAAGAGCACAGGTTCTCGGCCAGTGAGGCATGTTATGGAGAACAGGCAGACACTGATGTCACCTGTGCAGAGCTGGGAGGTGGTGGACACAGAGAGGTCAAAGGGGTGCAGTTGCAGTTGCAAAGGGAAACTCAGTCTCTCTCCAAATGTGTCCTAGGAATGAACACACACATGTGTACACGTGCACACACACGTGCAGCATGCACTCACACACAGAGACACACACATATATGTGCATGTGCACACAGACACACACACATGCGCAGGACACACACGTTCCCTGACTGTGGGGCAACACTGGCTCTCTGGTGCCCCCTGGAGATTAGCTCCTCCCTTCCTGCATGGGACCCCGCAGGGGAGGTGTGCTGAGCAAGGGGAAGGCTGCTCTGGCTGTCAGGAACTGCGGACCACCCACCGCCCCTGGCCTGCAGGGGCGAGGGCCAGTGAAGGTGAAGCCGTCAACTGTGTCTCTTTTCCACCCCTGCCCTGTATCAGCGCTTCCTGAGCAACCATGGCCAGAGGGACTCTTCCGAGACACATCAGATCCCGTCACTTCAGCCCTATCCCCTCCATTGAGGGTTTCTCTCCCCACTCACAGCAGGAGCCAGGCTCCTTGCTGCACGGCCTGCGTGCTGTCACCCCACCCACGGGCCCCCCTTCCTCTGCAGCCCCAGCCCCCTGCTCCGGCCGCACTGCCCCTCTGGCTGCTCCACCATCTCAGACGCATCCTCTGCTCAGCATCTTTGCCCTGGCTGTTCCCACTGCCTGGAATGGTCTTCCTCCTCCTTGCAGGCCCCCACCCCATGTCATTAGGGTCTCTGTTTCAATGCCGTCTTGTCCAGCGCCAGGCCTCCTGGCGGTCCCTGTCCCCTCACTCTGCTTCATTTTCCCCCACAGCACTTACCAATACTGCACGCCACATACTCACTTGTTCATTGTCACATGGCTGATATTGGACAATATCCTTATGTTCTCTACGTGCCACCAGACTGCTACGTCTCAGTGCTGTGCGCTTAGTGCCTCGAATACAGGTGTAGCTCACAGACGCCGTTGCCTGGACAGAGACCGGGACCCTCGTTTGGCCGGGGCGTTCTCTCCCTTCGGCAAGGAAGGGAAAGGAAGGAACACTTGCCGAGCACTGACATATTCCAGACACTACTCGGTATCTAAGCGCTCATTTTACATCAGTCAATTAAATTTCACCCCAGCCCTGTGAGGTAGATATTATCACACCTCTGGGAGGTTAAATAATTTGCCCCAAATCACTCGGCCAGGGAAAGACTAGCTGGGAATGTCACTAAAGAGCTTGGGGTGCTGGGGTGACGTGCTACCCTCTCTAGCTCAGCCCTCAAGGATCCGTTGAGGGGAAGGGACGATTCTTTTCAGAGCATCTCCCCTCCCTGCCTTAAGTCCCCGCCTCTGCCGGCTGGGAGAGGCAAACCAGGAAGCTGCGTCCCAGCCCGGTGCCCTCCACGGGCTCTGTCTAGGACCAGTCCTGCCTCCCCCGGCAGGCCCCTCAACCCTCCCTGGGGACAGGATTAGTGAAATCTGGCCACAGGGAAGAGGCATTAAGTTACAAAGTGCTGGTTGCTTCCCTAAAGACCAGTCGGCATTTGCTTCTGACCAAACTGAACCAGCTGGAGAATGAATTTCCTAAAAATGATGTCAAGCCCATCTCTCTGACCTCGGCTCCTGACAAGATCTCTGGCCTTCCCCTCTGGTGGGGGGCGGTTTTCATGCTCAGGGAATGTGCTCTTTTCGGAGATTTATGACCCCCAAATACCAACAAAACAAAACAAAGTTGTTTTTGACGGGAATCAACAGGCCGATCGCAGAGACGCTGGGAGCCTGGCGGGGCGGCTTGGCACTTTTCTGCTCTTACGCTGATGACAGAGGGGGAAAAACCCGCGGTTCCTGGGCTGCTGTCTTGTGCACTGCGGCCAGAGTTACGTCAGCCGTTGCTCCCTTTCTCAGAATCGTATCCGTCTTCTGAAAAAAGCATCAGTCAGTCCCAAGAAGGGACCGAAACCGCAGCGTCACGCTCACAGGTCTCCATGCCACTCTTGCAGGCTAAGGCGGAGGCCACCGCCTACCACCAGGCGGAGCGGTCTCGTCCCTGATACTACGGCCATGGGCAGCTCGGCAGCGCCACGGGGAGTATTCACTCCAGCCTGAGGAGGGCCCTGCTGTGCCTGTCCATTTTCACTGCCCTCCCTTCCCCCTCCCAGATGGCTTCCCAGGGATCCTGGGAGAAAGTCCAAAATCTCCCGCACAGCCCCAGGCCCACCAGCCTCCCCAGCCTGGTCTCGTGCGAGTTTTCCCCGGGCCCCCTTCCTGCTCCCCACATGCACCTTACGCCTTTGCACATGCCACGTCCTCTGCCTGAGCCGCTGGTGAGGTTCCCATCACCGTCACACGTCAGCATAACTGTCACATCCTCCCCTGCTCCCCTAGGAAGCCTCCCTGACCCTCTGATTGCATCAGATCTTGTGTAACGATCGCGTCACCCCGTACCTCCCTAGTGGGTGGCTGGTTACTTCCCTTTTCTCGTCACAGTTATAGTTATGCTGGATGGATGTGATTATCTGATCACCCGTCTCCCCCATCGGGCCCCCGGCTCCATGAGGGGAGAACAGATCATTGCTGGATGAGCGCAGGGGCTGAGGGCGAGCAGGACAAGAAGAGACCACGGACCCTTCCAGCTTGGTGAGTGGCCCGCGGGAAGCACACGGAGAGTAAGCCGAAGGCCATGGCTGTTGGAGAAGGGAAAGACCTTGAGGGGCCGGTCATTGGGAGGCTTCTGGAGCTGTGACCCTGGCCCTGAAGGGCCATGTGCAGGAATAGGCGAGGTGGCCCAGAGGTGGCAGGCAGGCTTTCCTGGTGTGAATGTGGAGCCAGGGAAACCAAAGGGAAGAGTCTACCTGCACAAAGGTGCCGGGAATTGCCCGGCTCCTCCTGCCATCGAGCTGGGCTCCTTGTGGGTGCGGGAGGCATGCAGAGAACAGAGGTTTTGAGTTCAGGGAGGGCTTGGTTAGAAGCCTGGCTCCAGCATTCATTCACTGAGTGGGTGACCCTGAGCCACTTAATCCTCCTTTCTGGTTCTCAGTTTACTCACCTGTAAAATGAGAATAATAGCACCTACCCTGAAGGGTGGCTGGCAAGACTAGAAGGAGTAACTAACCCGTGGCAGTGCCTGGTACACGGAAGGCGCTCAATACATCCTGGCTAAATTGAGCTGAACCAAGATCCCTGTTCTCTGAGCTGCCTCCGTGCCTGTGCCCATGCCTGGGGCGCCTTTTCTCCCCTCCTTCTCACACCCTCAGGCCCAGCTTTGGGGACACCTCTGCTGCCAAGCGATCCTTCCTCTGGGGCCACACGGCCCTCAGCATGGGCTGCTCCCTGCCTTGCGTTACTGTTGTTTCCTCATCTATCCTGCTCTTTTATCAGGTCATACACTGTTCGAGGCCACACCCACCAGTGGCTTTTTATCTTTGCCCAGTGCCCAAAAGATGCAGATAGACTTGCCTGCTGGATTTCTCACCTTCTGAGAACCTGTTCTCAGATTCAGTAACTGTTAGCTTCTTCCTGCCTTAGTTTACCTCCTAGCTCCCTGACTCAGGTACTGACAGTCTCTTAGCCTTTAGATAACAACAATAAAAGTAATAGTGTGCAGGCACCTAGCACGTACTAGGTACCAAGCTCTGTTCTAAATTTATTTAATGCTTGCATCAACCTTTTAGAGTAAGTATATTATTACCCTCATTTTACAGGTGAGGAAACTGAGGCACAAAGGTGGTCAGCACCTGGCCGGGGTCACACAGCTAGGAAGCCCCGCGGGTCCCATGCCATCCCGCCTGCCACCGTCAGGCCTTCCTCTCCCCTTCGGGCCACCCGCTCTCCTCAGTCAGAGTCCTCCCTGGAGTCGTCTCACCCGGGCTTGTCCTGTCACCCTACCCTTCTTGCACACTCACCCCCCTGGGGCCCATGTCCTCAGGTCCTGCTCACTAGAGAACTGGTTGGTGACTCCCTGACCACGACGGGTGGAGACCAGGGATGCCAGCAGGATGGAGCCAGAGTGCCAAGAGCCCAGATTTGAGCTGATGGCTAGAGGAAGCCACTCTGTGGAACCTAAGAGGGAACATCTCCCACAGCCTTCCCACGGCCAGGCCGAGCCTCTGCCGGTCTCGGGGGTCTGCTCCGCGGTGCACATGCACCTGTGTAAGCAAGAGCTTTCGTTTTCCTTGGCTGGTAGGAGCTGGCTGGGGTGAGGGAGGGTGGACTGATCACCAGGATTCTCTGGTATTAACTCCCTCTTGCCACTTTTACTCGGGCGCCACGGATCTGCACGTCTAAAAGCAAATCACAGACGGGGAGGGGTGGGGAGGGAGAAAAGACCATAAAATTAACCTAAGCAAAAAGATACTGCAAAGTGAGCCTCCTGCTGCTATGGAAACAACACAACCCATTCCAAAGTGAGAAAGAAGTGCGCTGTGGATGCCTGGCTGTTCCACTTCCCCTGCGCCGCCGGCCCTGCTGCCCTGGCGAGTGACGAAGGTGTGGTGGTTCTTGCGCTGAGGCCATTGTTTAAAGAGACATCTAGGAAGGCAACGCCAGGTGGGGGGCGTTGCTGGAGGCCCGAGGACCCCAGTCTGGGCTCCTGTAATAGGATCCCGTCAGGTAGCAAAGACGGGTCAGGGGATGTGGCCCCCGCATCAGAGAAGTTTCTAGCTGGTCGAGGGAAGAAGGCCTCCACTGGAGAAGAGGTATTTCCAGCTCGGGGAGCCCTTCGACTCTGGAGAGAAGTGGGGAACCTGCTCTTGGGAACCTGCTGTCCTCACAGGAGACCTTACCCTGGGAAGCCCCCAGGCAGGTGGGCATCGGGGCCCTGCCCTTGGGAATTCCCAGGCTGGTGGGCAGAGGGTGCGGTTCCTGCCCATGGGTGGCTGTTTGGCTGGCAGGAAAGTCACACTGGACTGTGAGCTAATCATGGGCAGCAAGTCTGCCCGCGTCTCCATGTGGAGGGTGTTTGTGAATATTTAAGTGAAAACATTAAACACACATTGAGCAGAGCTAACTCCATGCATCTTCTCCACATCCCAGGACTCTGAGCAATGTGAGCACGAGAACTGGGTCCTATTTATCTTTTTGTCCCCACCACGGGGCCTGGAGCACAGAAGGTGCTCAGGAAAATGTGAATAGAGTAGAAAATTCAGCTCTGCTTAACCACCACCAGCACCACCAGCACCGCCAGCAAACACTGTGGAGCACTTGGTACAGGTTAGTTAAATGTATTCACACATTTACCCCTCACAACAATCTGTGAGGTAGATATTATCACGGCCTGTCTTTTTGAAGTGAGGAAACTGAGGCACAGAGCTTCCATAACTTGTCCCAAGTCACGTATCTAGTGGGTGGCAGAGCTGGCATTTGCAAACAAGTGGTCCTGCTCCAGGCTACAGCGTTATCCCAATTCTTCACTCTTCTGTATGCGCACCCTTCGCCATGTGACTTTGCAGTTCCCGCCACCAAGCGGGCAGGGTACGGTATGTTTCCCCCCACTCACTTGACTTTGAGCTGGGCCACATGAGGCAGAAATGAGAGTGTGGCAGCCCCAGCCTGGGCCTTGGGACGCCTTGTCTGCGTCAGCCTGCTCACTTGCACATCTGCCGTCAACGTGAGAAGCCAGCCCACTGACCCCAGGAAAAGGACGAGAGCCGTTTGGAGCAGAGCTGCCCTAGTTGAGTTGCCCCAGCCAAACCCAGCTGAGATCAGCCACCCCCGGCCTCATGATCCAGCCCCGTGAGACTGGCAGAGCCACTCAGTTGGCTTAGCTTGGATCCGCTGACCCCAGACATGTGAACTAAATGATTATTGTTGTGTGTCGCTGAGATCGGGCGGGGGTGGGGGGGTTATTTGTTACATGGCATTATTATAGCAACTGATAACATGTACAGCTTAGCTCTTAAGTGTGTACTATCAGAGAAGAGGAGGAAAATTTCACACAGTGATTGGACAAAGACACGAGGAGAGGGCGGCTGTGGATCTGTGGGGACGCGTGCTTTCTGGGGTAGTGTCCCCATCACTCCCTTCCCAAGGTCTCACTGGGAAAGCCCAACAGCAAGCAGGGCTAGCCTGGCACGTGGCCAGGGAGCAGTGTGGGCCAGCCGGCAAGTCTTGGCTTCTCTCTGCCTCAGCCATGCACCAGGCCTGGTGGCTGGGTTGTCCTGCCTCATTCAGGGAATGGCAGACGCAAACCAACAGGCAGCCAGACAGCCCCCAGCATGGAGTCTGGGCTCCAGGGCAGCTCTGCACAGAACGGAGCCCCCACGGCATGAGGGCCTCCTTCACCCCATTTTCTCTCTTTCCACTTGCCGTGGGGCATGAACTCCCCACCAGGCAAGTTGCCGCCGGGTCAGAGGTGGTGTGCAGCAAATACGTTAGCAGGAGGGGTAACTTGCTAGGATTTTATTCTTAAGAGCAAGCAAGGATCTCAGAAATCAAATAGTCTATTTGGAGACCAACGGTCTCCAAATTTTGTTTTTCTGCAGTGAATCCCATGTGTTTTGAACAAAGAGGGTTCGAAAATCCTGGAAAATCAGGCTTAGGAGTAGGGGTTAGGGAATAGTTTCCCACCCCCAGTGGCAGACCTAAGACAATTCCTTGGAACCTTAGGTTCCCTGAAACACAGTTTGAGAACCACTCTGTCGGACTTAAGACTCTTGTTATAAGTGAGAAAACTAAGGCCCAGAGAGGGGCGGTGATTTGTCCAAGGTCACCAGCCTTTCTTCATGTTCATCTTTACCCACCACCACTCCCGTGTTACCCTCCTCTACAGCCCTTCGATTTGTGATCTCTGTGGGGTCTGTGGTACCCCGGTTCCAGGGTAGGGAGCAGGGACACCAAGATGAGTAAGACCTGGCTTGTGGTGCTCAGAGCCTGCAGCCAGGCTGGGCAGGCGACAGACATGTTTGTAAGTCAACAGAGCCTGAAGGGAAGCCAAGAGAAGTCTGGACTAGGGTGGGGTGATCCGGGGTCTAATTTCAGCTTTGTCATTAACTTGGCTGTGTGTCCATAGAGAGTCACAATGCCTCTCTGGGCCTCGGCTTCCCCATTTGTAAAATGAGAGGGTCTGGCTCTCTGACATCTAAGGCCCACCCCTGGCACGTGTCCGGAAGGCTCTCCTGGGCAAACACGCAGCTGACTTCCAGTTGTCAGCACTCGAGCATCTGTCTTGAGTCTCCGCAAACAATTTAGAGTTGGAAGCCAGGCAATGTGGAGGAATGCAAACTCATCTTAATGTTGGCTGGAGCCAAACACATTGAGGAAAGGAAATCTCCAGGCAAAAATGATAATATTTTGCATTCCCAAGCCAAAGGAATGGATTAAAGAAAACCATCATCTAATGCTCTGCATCATCCAGGCCCAGCTCCCTCTTGCCTTGTTTGCGCCATGGAGACTTGGCCACAGGGCCCTCCTGCTGGGGCTTCTGGACACACCCTGATGGCAGAAAGATGGACCCTTGGTGGGGGCCCAGGCGATGTAGTCACCTTTCCACAGAAAACCCAGCCTAGCCGCAGTGCTGGCCTGTGCTGCCAAACCTCCACACGGAGACCCGGGGCAAGTGGCTGGGGGTGGGGACCGTGGCTCCCGTCAGACCCCTTCTAATTCAAAGAGGGAGGATGCCAGGCCATGTGCACTGACTCCTTGAGATGTGACTGCGTGGCCTCGGAATGACCGAGGCGTCTCTCTCCCTGGAGTCTTCTAGGAATGGGAGCGATGACCGCCTCGGTGAGGAGATTTGGCTGGAGGGCAGAGTGCCAAGGTCAAAGGCCAAAGGATAGACTTCTGACTTTAGGACAGCTGGTTTTAGGATTCAGGAAAGGGGCCATGGGAATAGAATGCCCTCTCCTGAGAGCTAAGACTGCTGTGGTAAGAACTTGGCTGGGCATCAGGAGACTGGGTTTCTCCCCTGGGTTCTGCCACCAATGGGCTCTGTGACCTTAAACAAGATGCTTCCCCTCTCCAGGCCTCAGTTTCCCCTTATAGAAAATGAGGAAGCTAGACCAAGGGGTCTAAAAATATTTCCAGTACTGATGTTCTGCATCTGTGTGCTCCTCCTTCTCTGGATTCATTTCCAAATCGACTGCTCTTCAGAGGGAGAAACATGCAGTCCAGCCCTGGGGGTACCCGGTGGGCGGGCAGACACCATCACCTTGCAAGTCTCTATCAGATTGGCTTCCAGGACGAGGGCATCCCCTCCCTCCCTCCAGCTCTTGGGTCCAGACAAGTGTCCCTCAGCCTCAAGGCACTTATGAATGTGAGCTGCAACCCCTCCCCACAGTGGCTTAGCGCCCAGCCAGGCCTGCTCTGCTGCTAGAATTGGAGGCCGCGACTGGGACCAGCCTGGAGACGCCAAGCCAGCACTCACCACTGGGCCCTGATGCCCGCCTGTGCTTTGGGGCAAACTTGCCCAAACTTGGGTCTTCCTAGGAGAGGGATGAGGCCCTCCTCTTCACTCTCGCAAAAGACCATGCTGTTCTAGCCCTTCTGGTCAACTCATCAGCATCTTGCTTCTCTGCCAAGAGACCGCCCTCTGGATGGGACTTCGTGTCTCTCTGCTAACTGGGCATGATCGCCTGCCTTTTCCTCCGAAGGAAACCCTACACTGTCCTTCCTACCTCACACTGCTGCAACCACCAATCTCGCCAGCCGGCCACCGGCCTTCCTGTCCCTTCCACTGTGGCGGAAGCCGTTTGGAGCCCTGTCTCTGCATGGCTCTCACGTCTCGGGCCCGGCCTCCGTGCCGGCCAGAACACCGCTCCCTGGGAGACTGGGCGTGTGCGCGTGCGCACTGCCAAGGGCTTAACCGGAGAGCGCGAGACCGGGAGGGGTAACTAGAGGATTATTTCTCCCGATGGAGGCCAGAGAAAGGAGAGCGTTTAAGGGGCGAGGGTTTCGTCCATTTGAAGGCTGGACGGAGACGGGGAGGGAGAGGGAATGCGGCGCGCGGAGGCTTCCGTGGGAAGACGTCCTCCCTCCCCGCGGTGCGAGCGCACCGCTTGTTTCTCAGAGGAATCTCGTAGGGAAATTGTCTCATCTGGGGAGCAGCACGTCCTCAGTCCACACCCTCCGCTGCTTCTGGCAGCGGTGACTCTGCGCGCGCGCGGTTCGAAGCAAGGCCTGTTGCCCGGGAGCCGCGGCCACACCGTCCGCCTCCGCCGGGAGGACGAGCCCCGGCTCTGCATGGACTCGCGTGTCCTCCTGAACAGCGGGCCCCGAGCTTTTTGGCACCAGGAACTGGTTTCATGGAAGACGATTTCCCCACGGACCGGCGGAGCTCAGGCGGCGCCGCGCAGCCCGTTTCCTCACAGGCCGTGGACCGGGGCTTGGGGACCGCAGCTCTTGAACGTTAAACGTGTGGAGAAAGAACACATCAGGAATCAGAGAGCTTGCTCGTGTGCATAAGGGGGTCGGATGTCATCACTGGACGATTCCCAGGGTCACCTTAGCCGAGAGCCTTGCAGACTCAGCTGGCCTCCATGGAGATGTGCTGCCCGATGCGCTTGTCAGGCTAACTTGACCTTCGTCCGAGAAGGACCTAGGTGGAGGGACGCAGGGCAGCCTTCCCTCTACCCACCGCCCGCTGCCAATCAACCTCCCCTGTCTGCAGCCAGGCCCAGGCGTGTCCTCACGGCACAACCCGGGAGCGGCCGGCCCGCCCTGCCCACCTCTCTCCTACTGCAGTCTTGCCAGCTCATCAGAAGCCTTACCTGTTCTCTGTCCCAGCCCCGCAGGGTCATAGTCTGTGCTCGACGAACCAACGCTTGCTAACGGGTGACTTATCATAGCCACCTCCCCTCAGCTCTCAAGCCACTCGCAGCTCTATCTAAGAAGAGTTCTCCAAATTGGGAGCCACAACACGGGGCTGGGCGGCCTCTGTAGTAGCGAGGGCCCCTTCGCAGGGGTGTGGAGGAGACCAGTGCTTGCTGGGCCAGGGGGCACATGGGCTGCCACGGGGGCACTCACATAAGCACCCAGGGAGGGGGAGGCGGGACAACCAAGTGCTGGTGAGAGCCGCGGCCACACTTTGTGTTTGTCCCTGAGAAATCAGGGTATGCCAACATGCTGGTTAAGCAGATGTCAGGCTCATGGAAAACAGTCCTAAAAATTGAAAACAGCAAATAGAGCACTGAAATTTGCTGTAATTAATGTTGTTTTTCTTCTGAGTCCTGGACAGCCATCTCATGCCTTCAGTGAACACATGGACCACCTCCTTCAAGACCAAGAGTGCCAGTTCCAGGAAAGCCAGTGTATTTTTCTGTGTCACATCTTATCGTTTTCCCTAGGTAGGAAAATTGATCCAAATGGACTCTTTCTTCCAGCTTTCAAGAGCTGCTATGAAGGATATGAAAACACTAATACTGAGATTAGGAATCTCTTAAGTTCATTTAAAGTACAATAAAGTCTTGATCAACTAAAACATACATACACCCAAATACACACACACACCCACACATACCCACATATACCCATAATATACACACAAGTGCACACATATAACCACACAGATGCCCACATACTCCCAGATACACACACACAGCCCCCGCTTACATTCTCTCTCACACACACCACAAGCTGTGTAGAAAACTGAAGTCTCGAGAGCTGCGACCGCAAATGCACACCTGTACGATGTTGCCAAGACAGGATGTGGCCCAGCGTGCGCGCCGTGGGCTGCTGCCTTCCTCCCCCCAGCTCAGAGTGGCCCAAACCACACCCCGCCCTGCCCAGGCCTGCCCTCCGAGCCCCACGATCAGTTGTCCAGCCGCCTACAGGACATCTTCGCTTGGATGTCTCGTAGCATCACACACTTCACGTGGCCAAACAGGAGCCCAGGTTTTCCCTCCTGAGCGTGTTTTCTCCAAGTCTCCCCATCCTGAGAAATGGCGTTACCCGCTGCCTGTTCGCTCAGGCCAGACGCTCGGAACTCGCTCCTCGTGATGTTCCTTCCCTTCCCGTCAGCAAATCCTGCAGGTTCTGCCCCTCCACTTCCCT
>RJWJ010019993.1:0-30682 GCA_004363605.1 Indri indri | reverse complement strand
TTGTTTCAGGGACATATGTGGCAATTGTTGGGAAGGAGTTATGAAGACACTTGGGAGGCAGGTGTAAAAGTCTGTTTGATAGGAAGTAAGAGGTTGGAGTGGGGTAATGGCAGAGTGGATGTAGGAGGAAAAGAATGTAATGGATGGAAGGGTGGGGAAATCATATCAATATATAAGCTTCCATCTACTTTAGTTCTTCATAATAAAGAATTTCTTGATTATGTCTTTCAGAAAAATTGAGACAGGTTATTTCATTTTTCTAACCTTTCTGTCTGTGGATTGTTTGTCACAACTCCATTTCCCCTCTTCTTTGCTTTCAAAGTTTGCTCCATAAAAAAGAAATGACAAACACTTACACTAATAAATTAAGGATTAGTAAGACATAATTTGTTAA
Organism: Indri indri; assembly: GCA_004363605.1. NCBI lineage: Eukaryota > Metazoa > Chordata > Mammalia > Primates > Indriidae > Indri > Indri indri. The sequence goes on along the minus strand of RJWJ010019993.1, from coordinate 30,288 downwards.
TAAAAGCACATTTTTCTACATAAGGTATCATAGTGCTTAGCACAATGCCTGGATCATGGTAAACTTTCTGTATATTTAGTTATTCCTGCTAGTAATAGTAAGAACGACCATAATATTACCTTATATTATTATTGTCTTATTGATATTTATGTGAGAATAGTTTTAGCCTGACAGGAGTAGGGATTATTTTCCAATACAGTTCATTTCATGGAGCTCTGAAAGGTAACTATTTAATGGCATATACAAGCATTAAAATACTAGTTATAACAACGAGGTGCCACTTGGTATAAGAATTAGAACATACATTTTAAAACATATATTCATCATCTAAAACCGAAAATTCATGGGAAGAAAAACTAGGCAGAGTAAGTTATGTTGGTGGAATTTTTTTTTCTTTTCTCAATATCTAATTTTTTCTACTTGGGTGGTTGTAATTGAGTTATAATTATAATTCTGTTACTTCTTAATTCTGAAACCTTAGTGAATTATTTATTTTTTTCTAAACCTGAAAAAATGTGAAAAATTCTAATTTAAAAATGAAAATAAAAATAGGATAGTATTTCTCTTATAAAATCATTTGAGCAGTAGTTGAAGGAATGCTTATTAAAACTCTTAGCATAATAGTCGGCATATAGTTTGTACTCAAGATATGTTGTTATAATAACAAATCCTTAATAATAGAGAACAAGAGATTTGTAGTAAAATAATAAAATTCTAAATGATACACATATTGCATTAATATTTTAAATATCATAATTAAATAAAATTAATTGATTTACTTTTAAATTTATAAATTTACTCATTCATTAAATACTTATTAAGCATCCATTATTTTCTAGAATTATTTTCGATGTTAGGAATATGGAAGTTTACAAAAAAAGACACAAACCTTTGTCTTTATGAAACTTAGATTCCTATTAAATTGATATTGATGTTCAAAAGTACAATAAAATGAAAATAATTAAACATAATATTTACAAAACCAAGCATCAACACGTGCAGTTGTGGGAAGTATATTTGTGTGTGAGTGGTTTCCTAATACTAAACGTATGATTTAGGTGTCAGCTTCAGCAGGTCCTGGGAGGGTAATGTGTGATATATTGTCTGAGAAATGTTTAAACATGTATCTTAGATGCAGACACATTTCACCTGGGCTAGAAGCCCTTTAACAATACATAATACTCCCATGAATGAAATGGTTTCTAGGTAATTTAAAATAGTCATGATTCTCCTTCCAAAATTCTGTTCAAAAAAGATATTATTACTATCAGGAGAAAAGGAAAAAAAGACATAATCAATAATGAGGAACAAAGAGTAATGAATCAGAGATGGCACAAAAGGGTGAGAGGAGCTTAGATTAAAAGGGGCATGGCAGCTGCCAAGTCTAAAAAAGAAAGGGCAAAGATTTACATTTATGAGGTTTTTTAAAAAACCCATCAGACAAACTAATTAAAAGTACAAATTTTAATTGGAGTTAATTGGATTGGGTAGTTGAATAAAAGGAGTGGGAAAAAAAGCCTGTCACTCTTTTCCCTCCTCTCAAACACACTAATGGATGATGAAGCACAGGCAGTGAATCAAGGCAAAACCTCCAGTTCCCTCATTGAATCCTAGAATGTCGGGGCCGAAGGGTTTTTTAGATCAACCATCTAATGCCATTATGTGATGGATGAGGACATTAAGAACAAGGACTGATAAGTCACATGCCCAAGGTCACCCCCAGTGCCAATGCAGGGGAAAGAGTTGTCTCCCATTGCCCACATTAGAACTTTTCCAAACTTTTTCTGCTGAAGGCTCATGTCATCCTAGGAACAAGCAGAAGAGATTTTCAGGTCAAGGCCATTTAGAAACCAGGTAATTAAGTATAGCTAAAAATAACTGTTTTGAACATGGAATCATATAATTAAAACAGTAGTTGATTGTTCCTTGTAGCTGGTGTGACTAAGAATTGGAGAGAGAGAGGAAAAAAAAAAGGAAGAGATCAATGAGGCTGCTTTTGATTGCAAAAATTAATACGAGGTCTAGCTTGCTTCTGTCTCTTAGCTGACCTCAGATTCTCCCTGGTCTCCATGAAGGACATTTTGTACTAAATTGCATAATGACTGCTTCTCAAAGTACTTTACTCTCTCTGTTTTTGTGTAAAAGAAACAGAATTATTTTGACAAAGACACTTAAAGGAAGGTCTTTGTAATAAATGGCATTGGAACTGCTAAATGTCCATTGGAAAAGGAAATGAACTTTGACGCTTACCTTATACCATATTCAAAAATTACTTTAAGATAGATCATAGATCTAAATGTGAGGAAAATGTAGGAGGATGTCTCTGTGACCTTACAGTGAGTGAAGATATTAAGTATTGTGAAAGGACAAAATTGCAATAAATTATAGTTTAAAATTGAATTGGCTTTTATTCGTGATTCCAGACTTGGACTACACCTCATTCTAAAAAATGGAATGAATGTTCTGATGTACTGAGCAGAGGATGTTGGTTTTATAGACAGAAAAGGGATGAAGGAAGAAGAAACAGAAAACAAAAGTAGATTAGTCATTTCAAAGTTACTTTCCATGGGAAGGTTAATGCAGAGGGAACCTCCTTATCATGTCAGCTAAAACTGATCTGTTTGGGGATTTGGCTATTATCTCTCTCTCCTGATTTCTTGGAAGGTCAGATAAACAACTTAGTTCTGGCTTGTTGGCATGGGCATTAATAATTCTATTTTGTTTTATTTGATCTATTGGGCTTGCAGGAGCTCAGTCCAAACCAACAGCCTGCTATAAGTTTTGTTTAATAGCATTGAACAAACAAAAATGATAGATTGAACTTCATCCAATTAAAAACTGCTGCTCATCAAAAAAGCACCATTAAAAAAGAAAAAAGGCAAACCATAGACTTGGGAAAATATGCATAATAAATTCACAATATATGTATCTGACAACAGACTCATAGCCTGAAAATATATAGAATTCCTACAGATCAACAAGAAAAAGACATCATCTCCACAACCCAGAACAGATTTGAACAGATACTTCAAAAAAGGAGGTATCTAAATGGACAATAAGCATATGAAAAAAGCGCTTAATGTAAATTAAAACTTCAATATCACTGCACTTCCATCAGAATGACTAAAAATTAAAAACCAAACCAAACCAAAAACTAATGAAACCAAATATTGGTGAAGGTGTGGAGCAATAAACTCTTACATATTGCTCTTGAAATTAAAATGGCTCTCATATTTTGGAAAACGGCCTGGCGGTTTCTAATAGAGTTAAATATACACCTACCTACACTATGACTCAGCCATTCTATTCATACATATATATATATATATATATATATATATAAGAAAAAAGTTCATATGTCCACAAAAAGACTTGTACAAAATGTTCATAGTAGCTTTAATTGTAACAGCCCTAAAAATGGAAACAAACGTTTATTAACAAGAAAATGGATGAATATTGATATATCCCTACAATGAGATACTGCACAGTAATAAAAAAAGAACAAACAACAATATGGATAAATATGAAAACATTATTTTGAGTAAAATAAATTAGACACAAAAGAGTACATGGCTATATGGTTATATTTATTTCAGTTTCAAGAACAGGCAACATTAATCTACAATGAAATTAGAGTAGTGACTCCCTCTGACTGGCCGATGGGGGTCATGTTGACTGGGACAGGCAGAAGGGAACTTTCTGGGAGATGTACATGGTATATCTTGATCTGGGTAGTGGTCACATGGTACGTACATAGATAAAAATTCACAGAGCAGTAAACAGAGCAGTACATACAGCATATTTTTACATTGGAATATATATGTTATACCTTAATTTAAAAAAATTAAAAAAGGAAAAATAATCAAATTGAAAATTTGAAACAATACACAGAGACCATGGTAGATTTTTGGAACTATGAACGGCTGAAGACTTTTTTCTCTCTCTCTCACTCCTCCCTTTCTCACCACCATCCTTTCTCTTCCCCTTCTCCCTCCTTGTAAGATGCTTATATAGGATAGTGAGTGAGTGAGTCTGTCTGTTTTATCCATTGGCTGAATCCAATTTTGGAGAAGAAACTGACCAAAAAAAAAAAAAGTCTTCCTAGGCAAGTTAGCCATATAATTTATTGTCCAGACTAGGGCCTTGGAGCTAAACGTAATTATATATATTTGAAATATTTGTTTCTTCTCAAATTGCTTTTATTGTGTTCGAAACTATTATCAAAAGTAAAAACTTAACAAAAAAATGGATCCCTGAATGTTAAAGTAAATACATAAATAGCACCCATCAATTTTTTATGTTGATTGAACATTAAAAAATAACATAAGCATAATAATTATTGTTAGTACATTTTCTCATACTTTAGTTTCTTTATTATACCTATCTTTAATACTATGTAACTAATGTTTCTCTGAAAAATATATTTTAATAGTTTTATTATTTTAAAGTTTTCGTAAAATTGCCTACAACTTTCCTGTTAATGAATTTTAAAGTGCTGACACCTTCAATTGACTCTTCCCCTGTCGATCATATTTTTTTTTTTTTTTTTTGAGACAGAGTCTCACTCTCTTGCCTGGGGCGAGTGCCATGGCGTCAGCTTAGCTCACAGCAACCTCAAACTCCTGGGCTTGAGCAATCCTACTGTCTCAGCCTCCCGAGTAGCTGGGACTACAGGCATGCGCCACCATGCCTGGCTAATTTTTCCTATATATGTATTTTCAGTTGTCCATATCATTTCTTTCTATTTTTTAGTAGAGACGGGGTCTCGCTCTTGCTCAGGCTGGTCTCGAACTCCTGAGCTCAGAACGATCCGCCCGCCTCGGCCTCCCAGAGTGCTAGGATTACAGGCGTGAGCCACCGCGCCCGGCCTCGATCATATTTTTAATAGAAAAAATAATATCTCTACTGTGTGCAGAAATGCTTGGTAGGCTCAGAGCGTGTTATTCTAAATGAAGTATGTTTTAAATTCTAATTTTTTGTGTGTTGAAAGGTGTAAATATTTCAGCTCAAAGATTTTCAGTGTACTTTATTTGTGCCTTCATTCATAGTACATCTCTTACGTAAACTTAGAAGATAATCTCATTCAATTAGTTGTCTATATTTGTGAATCTTTTTGCAAGCTTCATAAAAAATAGGTATTGTAACATGGTAGACCGTCTCAGTTTCATTCCGATTTGGCACAGAATATAAATACAGTGTATATACAATTGAAATTAAGAGCACCATCAAAACATTTTTTCCAAAAGTCAGGATATATCAAAGTGCAATTACAGAATTTAAAAATTATATTTGTGCACTATTTGCATTCTTATTGTTTAATTTCTTTAGTTCCTCCCTTTTTATGCAGTTTTGTTGTTGTTTTTGTGTTCCATTTGTTGAATAATTTCATTAAAAAATTTAAATTGATTTTTATAATTAAAAAAGATACCGATTTTTAGAGAGCTGCCTTTTTTTTAATAAAAATGTTAAGTAATATTAAGCATTTTAAATTTATTTACAAAATAGTTCCTAAAAGGCTCCTATTGATGAAGGGCAGCACGGAGAGCAAGCATGGTCTGCCATCCTAAAGCATCCTTTTTATATTTAACATAAAATTTGTCTCAAAAGTATCATAGTTTAATGAAGTATATATGACACCCATACATATATTCGTCAATCTTGATAATTGCAACTTTTATTTGAATTAGTAGAATAATACCATTAATACATATGTGAATTATATTATTAGTACAACTAATTCCTAGTATATATCTATTCCAAAGATCTCTAAGAACATTGTTTTTAATCATAACATTATGGTCCATTAAAATTTCTATTCATATTATCATCACAATAACATTTTTTTAATGTTGAACTTTTAAATTGAATCTATAATAATATTCAAATGTCAGATGTTTCATCTTTGATAGAATGAACTCCAAAAAGCTTTACTTTGATTTCATAAATTGGTTGAAATAGTGGAAATATTATCGGACTTGTGTGATTTCTATTTATAGTATCTGATGACATGAATATAAACCTACTATCATTTAAAACTGTTTGCAAAGTTTTTCTGCTAATGAAGCCAACACATTTACTTTATATATATGCCCAGTAAAACTTGGAATTGAACATGAACAAATTTAATTTAAAGAATAGTCATGTGATCTAATCAATCATACTTCACAGATGTTCAATATGTGAGCATGCAGTTTACTTACAATTTATATATCATAAATTTACATTACAAACATGAAGGTCACATATCAAAAATTTACAGTGAGTAACTTTTGAAAGAGAATTGATACTTCTTCAACAGACTTATGTTTTCATCTGGTCAGTGATATCATTCTGGCCTTCATGATGTATTATAAATATCAACACATAATTTGTGCAAGTAATATAAGCATAATCAACCTTTGTGATAGAGGAAAATTCTGTGCTTATAATTATTTTACAAACATATTTTTATTCTTAATGCATTGCTGCCAAAGGGGTTGTTAGAAAATAAATGAGTGTTATTAAATAATAAAATAAATAGTTTTAGATTTATACCATACAGTAAGTGACTAAACCATTGTAGCAAGAGCATTCTGACTACTGTCTATCTGGTCTATAGCCGGATTTCTCTGCATGTATATCCCACACATATTATATGTACAAGTCAGTTATAATATCTCTTGATTCTCACAAACCCCACCAACTGCTCATCTGGTGGATACAAACATTTTACATTCTATAGTACAGTAAAATTGGCTAAGTTGTTCAATAGTTGGCAGATGTGACAGAATACAATAGTAGTCTACTACTACCCCAAACCAGAAGAGTTAGCCATCCCTGGTTGCTGAGGTCTGAAGTCACTTTGTTTCATGAATGACTGTCCTATAGATTTCCTTGAAATGGAGATCCTTGAAGAAAGAAACGAGTTTCTTGATCAGATTTCAGATTTATCATTCTCCTATTATAGTGAGTATTTTGTTAACTGCCTATTTGTCTTGTATACTCACTACTGAGAGAAACCTCTGCAGAAGCTGGGAGTACAAGAAAACTGTCTACCAAACCTATTCCAGTGTACTTTAACACATCTATTAATAATAAAACTTCATAAAAGATAAAAATATGGACAAATATTTAACTGAGTAAGAGGCTAGACATATCAATGGGGACCATTCCAGGTAAACCGGAAAGTATGGATACTTTAGTTATTTTACTTTAGGTCAAACCAGGAAGGTTATCACTTTTTAGATGTTCCTGGGACTATACTGAGCCAAATAGGAAATATTTAAAACATACCTAAGGAGAGGGATGAATTGAATATCTAGGGGAAATTAGAATATGTATGCATTAAGTAGAAGAAATGCTGATAAAGTACTGGAAGATGCATCATGATCCATATCTAATTGAGGAAATATACTCAGGTCTATGTGGCAGGGCAGTAAGATTGGAAGCTAAGTCCATGAACCCTGAGCACCAGGTAGGATATAATAAGTTTCAGCAATAACGATAACAAAATAACTTACTCATTGATATCCTACATGGGCTAGGCACTCTACTAGGTATCTAATTTACACAACAACTGGGTGAGATTTGTATCAATTTCTGCATTACACAGATGAGAAATATGGAGACAAAGGAGGAATAAGAAAATACTAGGTGGAAACACTGGAATTAAAATCCAGATGTTTTGTTTTAACACACACACACTCTGCTATGTTTCTCTAACCTCACTATTCCTTTTATGTGGAGCTAGACAGCTTTAATTTTATGACTTAAAAACACCCTGTAGCTGCCCATACCAGTATTTTTATTCTTTCCCTCAAATATGATCTTTATATTGACCTATGCTTAGATGGCCAGGAAAATCAAAGCAGTTGAGTCACTTGGACATATAGGAGTCGCGCTTCTTCAGAATGTGTGTCTCACACTATCCCCATCCTATGGTCACTCATTGCAAGCTTTGCACCTGGTAGAGTATGAGATATATTTTCAGGCCCTTCTTCCAGCACTGAGCTCCTTTGTTTTGGGTTCTGGACCAAAGAAAGCCAAGCCTCCTTCTCAAAGTCTAGCATTTAAAATTTTTGTTAAAAGTAAAGTTGAATCCTAATTATTGAGCTCTGTATTACCCCTGTAACAAAATTTCTTTTTTTGGCCAATGACATAGAAAAGCAGCATAAAAAGACAGTAAAACCTATTCATAGTTTTAAACCTGAACTTTGTCCTCTCTTGAAACTTCTGGTATCTCACTTTATTGCTACCTCTCCTATTTCTTGCTTTACCTTTGTATTTAGGGCTCACTATTATTTTTCTGTACATAACTGAGGCTTCCCCTTGATAATATTAGTTTATTTTCTCATTGGAACCCCCATAAATTGCCACCTCCCAATAGGTAGCACATTTATGCAATTTTCTGTGGCCTCACAAAGCCAATATTCCCTGAGTAAAAGCAACATGATTCAAAATTGATAGCTCTAATTGAGAGACTATGTATAATTCTTTGACTTTAACACAAGAAAATTAAAATTCAAACACTGCCCTGGCCCAAAATAGCTTCAACTCAGTTTTATCTGTCTGTGTCTAACGGCCTGAGAAAAATGTGCTTATAAAGAACAAGTGGGGGGTTGAGACTTTGGTCTTGTCTACATGCACATAAAGAAAATTAATGAAACTATAAACCTTTAGGGGTGATGACCTGGCAGACTGCAGATAGAATTCAGTCTTTTCAAAGACTGAGTGATGATATTATTAAACAACATCTGGCAGAAACTTAAAAATCTGTACCCTTTTTAAGTCCTCATTAACTATGGAGGAAATGCAATCTTCCCTTTCATAAATCTAAGCAGGAACGACCACCTTGATGGACTTCAGGGGCCTATGTGGTAGGTTGGTTGACAGGTGTACAGCAGGAAAAGTTTGCATCTACACAGTTTAGGAATTGCGTAGGCACTTGCTTAAGGAAGAGTTGAAAAATGTCCATGTGAATGAATTGGAACCTCATCTCAGCCATTTTTCTGGTTCTAGGACAGATTCCTATATAATTACTCGTAATTTTCTCTTTTTGCCATGTACTAACTGTGTTACTGTTGCTTACTCTCTTTGTCCCATAGGAATTGTTCAACCTTGGATAAGAGTTGCAATTTCTTTGACCCTATGGGGTTTTTTGCCATAATTTATTTTTAATTGTGTTAAAATACATATAACATAAAATTTACCACCTTAACCATTTTTAAATGTGCAGCCAGTAGTATTAAGTGTATTCTTATTGTTGTATAAAGTCAGGGGATTGAATTTTATCAGATTTTCTTGACCTTGGCATTATCGAAATTTTGGGGCTGGATAATTCTTTGTTGTGGGGGTCAGTCCAGTGCATTGTAGTATGTTCAGCAGTATCCCCAGCCTCTACCCAGTAGATGCCTGTAACAACCCCCTCCCCAGCTGTGACAACCAAAAATGTTTTTGGACATTGCCAAATATTACTAGGGGCAAAATGACTCCTGGTTTTTAACCACTGAACTAGAGCATTTCTAAGTTCCCTTCTACTTTGTGTATTCTGCCATCTACTGTTATCTGGAGAGAGATTCCTGCTTTTTAAGTAGATAAAAAAAATTTTCTAGAAATATAGTTCAGGAGAATAAGATGAGGCTGAGAGGAATAGTGACCTGAGTTTATAATAATAGTAATTTATGTTTCTCTGAAAAATCTAGATATGGGCATTTATTATTTTTATTTTTGAAGTAATATGTTCATTAAAATGTTAAACTATAGAAAAGTATCAGGAATAAAAAGTCAATGTTATCCAAAAAAAAACAAGGAAAGTTACACCAACTTCTTGGATTTTTTTTTTTTTTTAAAGAATGACCTGTATTCTTTGATAAAGAAACTACAATAATATTTATTGGACTTTTGAATTTGTTGGTAAACCTACCTGAGAAAATGACTTTTGCAGGGGACCTCTTTGTGCAGTCTTACGGTATTACTCCCAATGAAATAATGTATTGTGAGATAGTTTATATTATGCAATCCATGGGTGGTGAGGCTCTGCCTTTCTTGCTCCATTATAACAACAGAGTAAGAAATAATCCACCCAGGACAATCTGTTGACATACCTGGAGGAGGGAAAATAGATAGCTATCCCTGGCTCCCTTCCACTCTGGTCCATTCGTTCCCCTTATAATAGGGCAAACCCCTTTATTTTAACTGCTGAACCTATCTTTGTGACCCATTAACCATTTCTCATATTTAGAGCTGCAATACACAGAATGTATGAAAATGAAAAGATGGTGTAAAGGTGATGCAGGCAAATATCAGCTAAATGAAAATTTAATAAAATTGTAATATTAGATTAAAAAGAACTTCAGGTAAAAAAATGCCAAAGCGTCAATGAAAATTATGATATACTGAAAATTATCAAGAATAGCTAAAGTTCCTGAATACATGTGTAGTTAATAATATAGTTTCAAAATATACAATGTTATATCTAAATAATGGGAAGAAATAGATAAAATAACAATTATAGATAAAACATTTTAATAACTCCTCTTAGAAAAATATAGATCAAGGTGAGAAAAAATAATAAAAATTAATTAGGCTGATATAAAAATGCCTTTAGAATTTTACACCAACAAACACAGAATATACATTTTCATTAACACACATGCCCCAATCACAAATATTAAAATTATACTAATATCTTAGGTTGGGTTCCCTGGAAACAGAATCTGAAGTGGAGAGTTGTAGACAGAATATTGGGATGTACTCTTCGGAGATACACCTGTACGTATGTGAGAACACCAATTTTAGGCAGAGGGGGAAGCTAACCTACAGTAAGGTTGCAAGTGCTGCTCAGCTAGTCCTAATGGAAGCTCTTACAAGGTTTTCCAAACTGATAGCTGAGTATGTTACTGATTGTAGTCACTGGCTGCATGCTATGCCAGGAAAGGGGGATAGCCTTGAGAGAGGGATTTATCTGCATCTGAGGGTGATGTCCAGTGAGGGGCAAGCTAGGAGTCATCATCAGGATTCAATACTTCCAGCAGCTGGGGAATAGGTGAGTCATCCCTGAAGAAATTATCTGAACAGAGTGCCACAGTATCCATTATGAATAGATCACAAAGGAAGCTTCAATACATTCTGAAGGAGTAGCATTGTACAGACTATGTTCTCTGGCAATAATGCATTCAAATTAAAAATCAGTAACCAAAGAATACCTTAAAATCCCATATGCCTTGAAACTTAAAAAAAATCCTATGAAATTATCACTTGGTTAAAGAGGAAATCATGAGGCTAAAATGAGGAATACTTAGAACCGAATAATAATAAAAGCACCACATGTGGAAATTTGTGGTATGAATCTAAAGCAGTATTCAGTAAAAATTTGAATTTGACTCTGTTTGTAAGGAAAGAGCAGTGATTGAAAACAAATGAGCAAAGAGCTCAACAAAAGAAGCTAGAAAAATAAGAATAGAATAAACACAAAGAATCAGAAAGGAAATAGTAAAGTTAGAAGGAAGAGTTAATGAAATAGGGAATAAAAAATAGATAAAATGAATAAAACCAAAACATCGTTCTTTGCAAAGTCTCACAATATTGGAAAACCTCTGGTAAGATTGAAGGGAAAAAAAGAGGGGAGAAGGAAATAATAAAGAAATTATCTTGGTTCAAAAAAAAAAAATACAGAATGACAAAGGGGAAAATAACTACATTTATAATGAGAACTTAATTTCTCAAATACTACAAAGCATTAGTTAATACATTTAAGAGGTAAAATAGATTAAAAAATGTAATAACTGACATACGAAGAAATAGAAAATACAATAAGAATAATGGAAATTGAATTTTAATATCTTCTACTAGAAAAATTTTCATGTCTAGACATTATAAGGGAATTAATATTTTTCTAATATAAGTTGTTCTAGAAAGCAAAAAAGGGGAAAATTATCCAATTCATTTTAGGAGGCTGATATAGTCTTGATCCTAAAATCTAATAAGAAAAGTATAAGAAAATAAAAGAAAAGAACAAATTTATGCATATTCAAATATCCTAAACAAAATATTGTAAGCCCAAACCAAGTGGGCTAAAATACACATACTTATCAAATTAGTATGTAAAGATGGCTCAGGTTTAGAAAATCTTTCAAGCTCAAAATGTGAAAAATAATATTATAAAGTCAATAAAATAAATAGTATGAAACAATCTGTGAAAAATATGAGTTAGAAAGATTTCTTAAACACTATTTGAAAAATACTAGGCATGAGGAGAAAACCTATGATGAATTTTATTAAAATTTACTACATTCACATACTTGAGGAGAAAAATGGCCAACTCCATTGATTCAGAAAAAGCATTTGGAAATGTTTCACATTTATTTAGGATGAAAAAGAACCCAGAAATCTAATAGTAGAACTTTGACAAAGATTCTGAGAAAAGCCTACATCAACACCTTCCTTAACTTGATGCATATTCCCTTTGAAGTTGGTATTTAGACAGTGGTTCATCTGTCAATTCCACTGTTTATCAACATACTAGAGGATCTGACAAATGCATACCATATAGTTGTGCAAGGAAAAACATAGAAAAAACCCCAGAATTGTCATTATTTGTAGAAGATACAATTTTCTTGCAAAACCCAATATAACCAGTGGTAATCTATAAGGACTAAAAAGAGAATTTGGAAAGTCGTTGAATACAAGATCAACATATGAAAAATTTAATGGCATTTCTCCTTACCAATGATAATGAAATAAAGAGAAAGGTATTATTTGTGAAATTAAAAAAATCATTATCTAAAAATTATCCTAACTAAAGATGCATAAGATCTTTAATGTGGAAAATAAAGTAAACTCTATTACAGAGCATAAAAGAATATCTGAACACTGTTTAAGGGTGGGACAATTTTACATGTAAAGATGTTAACAATCAACCATTCATCTTTAACTTTAATTTCTATTTTAATCCAAAATAATTTTAAATGATTCAAATTTAAAATAGAAAAATAAATGCCCTCAAAAATATCAAGCAATTTTGAAAATAAGAGGAAAACCAGAATACATTTTCTACAAGATATTAAAACATAGGACAAAGTCACCCTAATTAAAAAAGCAAGATCTTAGTAAAAGAACAAAGAATTTGGAGGACAGAATAGAAAGCCCAGAAACAGATATATGCAGATATAGGAACTTGATATATAATAGGAATGACATCATAATTGGTGGGAAATTAATAAATTATATAATAGCTGGTGTTAGGAACATTTCATTACTATGTGGAAAAAATAGAGTTGATATTTTTCCTCACATCTTGTATAAAAACAACATTCTAATGTATTAATACCCCAAATGTGAAATGGAAAAATCTAAAGCCAGTAGAGTAAATAATCAAAAACTCTCTGTGGGAAATCCAGGAGAGGAATTTTTCTTAATCCCAACACCAAAAACACTATCTACAAGGGAAAAAAACATGAGGGATTTAATTTCTTTAAAATAGTGAATTTATATCCAAGGAAAGACATTGTGATCAAAGTTAATGAATGAGTGACAGACTGGAAGAAAATACTTAAAAATTTAAGAGATAAATAATAATATAAATGTGTCTATCAGTGGTCCCCAACCTTTTTGGTACCAGGGACCAGTTTCATTGAACACAATTTTCCCACGGACAGGAAAGGGGGTGGTGGAGGGGGACTGAGCTCAGGCAGTGATGCCAGTGATGGGGGGCAGCTATAAATAAGAGGAAGTTTCCCTCGCTCACCCACAGCTTACCTCCTGCTGTGCAGCCAGGTTCCTAAGTTTCATGGAAGACAATTTTTCCACAGAATGGGGCATGGGGGTGGAACCGGGGAAGAAGGGACAGTTCTCAGGCTGGCCAGAGTTCCTAATAGGCCAACCGAGGTTGGGGACCACAGTGTCAATTGACATCTAGAGCTGATTGACACTCAACAAACAGGAAGATAACAACGTTTGAGTTATGCTGGCAAGAGCACTATTAACCTGGATATAAATTGTGAATATTTGCAGCAAAAAACAAAACTTGGGCCCCAGATCTTCTAGAAAGCAGTCTGAGAAAGCTGCTCAGCACCCTAGGAAGACATATTCTTAAATGCCCTCTTCACATATGGGCAAAGAATAAGGTCATGGAACAGAGAAATAACTCACTGAGAGTGGAGTCAAAATCCATGAGAACAATGGACTGGGGAACTAGTCTTACAAAGTAGAATCCTAGGCCTGGCAAAGAATGTTCCTCAACTTGAGGGAAGTGGCTTCTTGGTTTCTGCTTAGCAAGATTTGAGAGTTGCTGCAGCGAAGTGTAGCAGAGCATCCTCTCGGGCCTTGGAGACATTCTCCCATTCTTCCCAGTGCTGAATGAGCTTATCTCTGTGATTTCGTTGCATTTTGAGAGTGTAATATGCCACCAATTTTTCATTTATATTCAGAGGTTTTTCAACTAAGAGGATTCAACTCTAGGTGACTAAAAAGCTAAGCACCAGTCAGTGATTCTGAATTTATGCTTAGAGCAGACCTCTTGGGACTTTTGGGCTTGCCTCCCTTGCAAAATGAGTAAGTGAGTTCTACATGTCAAAGGGAGTGGAAGGAAGTAAAACTTTTGGTAATCAAAAGAGTAGATGTGGAAGATTGAAAACAGTTTACCGATATCTGCTTACCCTTCCTAGAAAAGATTCTACTTCCACATTCCAGTTAAGTCAGGTTTGTCCACAGGACTTACTTTAGTCAATGAAATGTGACAATTGCCGACATTCCAATTAGAGACTGCTCGGAAAGATGACCTTTGATGGACATGTAGGATAATGAGACATATATCTTTGTTGTATGCAGCTGATATGGAGACATTTGTTACTATAGCATAATCTAACCTACCCTGACTGATAGAAGTAAAATGTATATACTTATGATGAACTATTATGTATGCTTCAGGAGCAATTAAAGTAGACTTACCTATAAAAAATTAATTGATCTAAGATACATTAAAATGAGTTGAAGGTAAATGGATAAAACTATATGAGTTGGATACAAGTATGAAACCATGAGATCTATAGAAATTATAAGTTATTTAAATTCAAAACTACACACCAACAACACAATACATTCTTTCATATGGGGCATCCATTAAATACAATACAGTAACTATGGAAGAAAGGAGACTATGGATTTCTTTCATAAGAATACATTGGTAATAAAGGAAAACACGAAAGAACATAGCCATTAAAATTAAAAACTCAGTGTAAAGGTTAAATAGCAAACTGTTTCCTCACATATAGAATGAGAGAATAGTACAAACCTCATGTGGTTGTTGTGATGATTAAGTACATTAATGTATAAAAAGGGCTCCAAAGAATGCCTGGCATCAAGAAAGCTCTTTAAAAGAATTTGCTATTATTTGTTAGTTACTATTTATTATTAGTTGAAGAGGGACTCACTGAACTTGAAGCTAGAAGGAGTTGCCCGTCTTATAGCAGGAAAAAATAAAAATTATGTAAGTCAAATTAAGGGGCGTGGAGGATAGTATGAAAAATGCTAACATATACATACGTACAACAATTCCAGAAACAGGCAATGTAGAAGATGCAATATTTGAAGAGATAATAGTTGAGAGATTAAATATATATATAAATATCCATAATTTGAAAGTCACACTAAGTTTTTAGAAGGATAACAAGAAATCCAATTTAGGTACTTCAGAATGAAACTTCAGAAACCAAAGGCAATTTAATAGTATTTAAAAAGCAGGAAAGGAAAGGTCAATTACCTATTAAGGAACAAAAATTTTATTTTCAGTAAAACTGATGCCAGAAGATAGTGAAACTGTATCTTTATGTATTAATGGAAAAGTACCCAGCTAGAACTTTCTATTTAAGACTAATGGTGAGCTAAAGATATAGTTAGATAAATACTTAAAAGTGTTTTTCATTCTCAGACTGCAGCTGATAAAGACCAACAATTTGGTCTTAGTTTTTGTACTGTCAATATGAAAGTACTGGTTTTAACATTTGCTTGTTTTTCTCCAAATTCCCTACTACTCATTTAATATTATATTACTTTATCATCTAGATTCATTTAAAAACAAAAAAGAAAAATCTCTACTGACTTTAGTAAATTTTCTCCAGGAAAGTGATTTTGTCAATTATCTTTTAAGACCCATAAAATAGAAATAGGGAAACTTAAATGGACTTCTTCATCATGACCATATGTTCTGGTCCTCACCATCTCTCACTGCATAATTACTTGACTCAATTACTTGCCTACATTTCTAACCTCACCTCCTTTCACTTTTCCTCTTGTTCATTATGCTAAATTACAAGGGCTTGCAGCTGTTCCTGGAATGTACCAAACTTGAATCCATTTTAGATCCTTTCTCTCTGCCTGGATTTCTCTCTAGTAGGGACTTTCTTGCAAGGCCAATCTAAATTTACTTCTGATCTCCTTGTCATTTAGCTTTCAGCTTACCTCCTCAGAGAGGTAGTCCTTGTTACCCTAACTAGTGTAGCCACCCCAAATTCTTTTAATTACATGATCTATTTATCTTTACATTAAATCTCCATGATAGTAGGTACCTTGTCTATTTGTTCACTACAGTGTCTGTACAATATAGAACAGTGCAAGACACATAGTAAACACTCAATAATTATTTATGAGTACACAAGTAAATGATAAGTTAGCAAATTGCTACACAAATTTGGGACTAATATAACATGATTTCTAATACACGAAGAACATTGCATTCATTACTTTATTTAGACCTTACAACAAACCTTAGGAAAAGGAACAAAGAGATTAAAATGAATAAAGTTGGCAGAATGATTAATTATCATCATTTTGCTGAAGAGGAAGCTTCGAGTTAAACAGTTAAATAATTTACTAAGGTCACAAAGTGGTCATGATGAGGCTTGTGGTAGGTAAAGTAATGGCCCCCCACAAAGATGTCCATATCTAATTCCTGGAACCTGTGACTACGTTATCATACATGGAAAATGGGATTTTGTAGCTGTGATTAAGAACCTTGAGATGCAGAGATAATCTTGGATCATCTGTGTGGGCTCAATCTGATTACATGAGTCCTTAAAAAGAACCTTCCTCAGCTGAGAGTAGGGCCGGAAGGTATGTGACTGAGAAAGGACGGTCAAAGAGACACAAAGTTACTGACTTGGAGGGTGAGGAAAGGGCTCCACAAAACAAGGAGCGGGGTAGCCACTGGAAGCTGGAGAAGGCAAGGCAATGGATTCTCCCCTAGAGTCTCAGAAGAACCATAACCCTGCTGACATTTTGATGTTGCTGAAATTTACCCCAGACTGTGTTTGATTTATAATCTACAGAATTGTGAGATAAAAAAATTTGTATTGTCTTCAGCCCTTACATTTGTGTTAATTTGTTACAGCAGCAATAGGAAACTAACACAGGACTCAAACTAGAATCCAGATCAGCTGACTCTTTCTGCTAAACTACACATTATCCTTAGTAATTCAACATTCCCATTAAATGCAATGGCAAACAGATTAAATACTCACCGAAAAGTGCCATGACAGGAAAATACCTCCTAAATTAGAGAGATTGTAGTATACATATATAGAGTATATGTGACTGATTCTTTAAACTGTCAGCTATTTTTTTAATTGCAAAAAGAGAGAATGACATCATGAAACAGGGCTATATAGAGCATCTAAGAAGGAGACAGAAATCTTAGTATTGTGTTTTGAATAGGTATCATTTGAACTCATTTATCATTCTCATTATGTTCATCCTAATGAGAAAACAGCTCTATCCTGGTTATAGTCTATGCCATTGTAATATAATATACAACGGGGCTCTGGAGAGCAAGTCAATGCAGCCAAATAGCTTTTTATCCTTTATTTATTTTTGTTTGTTTGTTTCAGACTTTTTGTTTCATTTTCATGTAGTCTCTAGAAGATGGGCTAGGCCAATAAGAAAAAGGAACAAAGAGAATAAACTGAACCGAGGCAAGGTGTTTTAGTTAAGTTTGGATAGGATGAATCCTGTTTCGTGGTTACGTATTTCTGAAAAAAAGAAAAAAAAGGCAATTAACATGGTCTGACAGTATTTAAAAAATGAATGTATTAATATGAAAATTCTTAAAAGATGTGAATTAAATCATATTTCATAGTATGACATTGTTTCATTGAATATTTAGTAAATCTCTAACTATTAGTCAGTAAAAAAACATTTAACTCCTTGAAATAAGGTCTATTACAAAAAATCTGGAGATGTATAACATTAAACTTATGGGTAACTTATGTGAACTGAAAACAAGAACACAAATTTCTTTGGTATTATTTACACATTGGAATACGTATGCATGCCACCATCTCTGAACAGGAGGTATGGTGCTAGTGTTTGTGTTGAAAATTATTTTAGAAATTATTATTCAAAAATACTTTAAGACAAACAATGCAGTTTGTATGTATGCATGTTAACTACAATCTATACCTGAGTGGTTCTTAGGATTTGAAAAACCCACTGAAGGTATGTTTAATTGGTATGTATAGTGACTTGTCCATACTCTCAAGTATGATGCTTTTAGTATACAACAATAGCATTATCAAGATCTAGACAAGAAGGTTTATTAATGATGTTATAATGAATGTTAGAAATAACTTTTGTGGGGGAGATATTAATAAATAATGCCAAAAATGAGCAATGATAGAAATGGCAAGTTTGGGCAAGCTGGGTGAATTTGTACATTCATACTGACACCAGATTTAAATATTTCCCACTTTTGATACAGTAAGTGACACACTGCATTTCGTTTGTTTATTCAATGAATGTCTGTATTTTTTTTTTTTAACAAATTCTTACTCTGAGTCTGGCACTATGTTGGGCTCTGAGACTATGGAGGTGAAAAGCCATAATCATTGCACTTATGGAACTCATTGCCCAATAAAAGAACTTTGGACAAAATAACATAGAATACCTTGCCTTAACTTGATAAGTTGGTCTCCCCCAAAATCAAATCTTATAAAAATAAGTTTGCATTATTGCAAGGTTACTAAATGCAAGTCTGCACAGAACTGGCCTTCTTTATATTCCAGGATTCAGCCCATGTTTTTCTATCACAGTTGCAATTTGATATTACCTATTGGTGCTGGTCTGTTCCAGCTTGCATAAAGATAGAGACAGTTACGATGTTGTGGTTCACCTGGGCACTGTCAGGGAGTCAGGAAGCTCTCAGTTTCCTTGGATTAGGGGCCCTTTCTGTTCACAACTCAGGGGTGGTTCGAATCAAGGAACTCAAGAGATTTGGGCATCTGTTGTCTACTCCCTGCAATACTTCCCAAAATGGGGTTGCCTACAGTATCTCTTTCAAAAATACTGACCTTTCCTCCCTGCAAAGATGAAATGTTAGCTCACCTCCTGCCCCACTGTAAAAATGTGGAGCCGGCAAAGGAATTAATTACCAACCAAGCAATGTCCAACTTATTATTACTGTAGGGTTTCAATACAATTCAATATAACATAAGTATTGCTATGGGAATAGATGCACAGTTACATGAAAAGATAATTCCATAGAATTTCATAGAGTGACATTCTAACTCTGTCTGGAAGAGTGGAAACTTAGAGAAAGGGGGCTGTATCTGAGCTTGGATTCGATACATGAGTAGGTGTATAATATGCAGAAGAGAGAAATGCAGAAAGAAAAGCTTGTCGCAAGCAGAAGGAACATCATACAAAAGCTAAGATGTGGCTAGGGCACAGATAGCTAGAGGAAGAAATGTGTTCATTTGTGTGTTTTGAAAAATAAGGGATAATTAAAGAAGTAAAGGAAGGTTGAAGCTACATTGTTTTGAGGGATGCTGTGTATTGACATTATCCTCTGTCCATAAAAAGCAACACATCATTCTGTGAAGTTTGGAGTGGAGAATGTTGATTAGGGGAAAAGGTTGAGAACATATTCTAGGGTAAAGTCAGTAAGAACATAAATTAAGCATATCGAGCAGCATCGTCAGATTTAGAAATATCAAACAAGCAAAAACAAACAGAACGCTTAGTTAAATTTGAACTTCAGGTAAATAATTAAAAATTGTCTAGTATAGATATGTCCCACTCAACATTTGGGACATACTTATACTAAAAATTCATTTGTTGTTTACCTGATATGCAAATTAACTGGGTATCTTATATTTTATCTCATTAAAAGAGAAAAAAGTTTATAAAATTGATATTTGCTCTAACTTTATTTCTAAATGCAAGTCCTTTTGTAAACTATAGAAATATATTAAATTCAAATTAAATTGCATTAAAACATTCTGTATTATTTGAATGTAAGTAGTTCTCGTATTGCCTTAGCAATGTCCCTTCCTTTGAATATTTTAGAGGCTATTTTATTCATGGAAATGCATTCTTCCCATTCTTCCTTAAAGTTCTCTCTCTCTCTCTCTCTCTCTCTCTCTCTCTCTCTCTCTCTCTCTCTCTCTCTCTCTCTCTGTCTTTGTTAAATTGCAAATGTAACATTTATTAAGAATGGCTTCCAGGGAAAGCATAATGCTGCCAACACAGTTGACAATGCCCTTAAGGCCATAAAAGTACAGTGTGTGTCTGTGGGCTGAATTTATTTTCACTTTGAATATTTTTAGGGGTATGTATGCCCACACTGCCATGGCTGCCTCAGAACTCAGGAATAATTTTTTTTATTTGTATAATTCTGTGGTCTTATACTGCTCAACAACCTCATTTTCAGAGAATTGTCATTATTTGATTTGTCTTGCTGCTCCCTGGAAAAAGCCCATTCACGATGCTTGTCTTTATTTGATCTAATTCAGAACTCACTCAGTAATAAAAGCTATCTCTCCAGTGTTTTTGTTGCAAACAATCACTATTTATTGTTTAATAACACAGCTGCCTAAGGTAGCAGTACAGGTTCAAGGAAACAAGAGGCTGACCCAAAAATTTAAAAGGAAAATTTGGGGAATGAGATTTCCCTAAGGGGTTTGAAAAGTTCGAAAATAGGGATCTAAAGGCTACATGCATGTACAGGGCTGTGAGTATACCTAGAAAATACCTAAGAAGACCCTAGTGTAACTGGCCCCATGTACAAATTCCAATGACCCCTATGTTGTTTTATAATCCTCTCCCTTAACTAACCACTTGACCTTTTCAGTTGTTTCCCAGAAATGGTGGAAAAGGAGCTGAGATTCTGAAGGCCCCCAGGCAGACTTCCTCACACTAAGATCACCATCCCCGACAACCTGCCCCCAATGCACATAGCCCCTTGTTAGTTACACCATGACCTGCTCCAGGGCATGTGGCCCCTACTTTAAAAGCCCATAATCTATATTAGTCAGAGAGACAGATTTGAGGCAGCTTCCCCCATTCTCCCAACAAGATATCTGTCATATTAAAAGATTTCTTTCTTTCTTGGCAATCCTTGTGTCAATAATTGGATCTTTGTGTGATAAACAATTAGACCCCTTGCTGTTTGACAATACTAGTCTAGTCTTCAACTAGTCTTTAACTTCCGGATCACATAGAGTCTCTCTGCAAGCAAAAAATGAAGTGTAAGGCACAGTCGTGACTCCTGGAAAATTGAAGGCAGGTCCAACACACACACAGAGCACCTTAACAAAGAGTGGAAGACTTATTAGTTCAAGGAATTTAAGAAAATTTCTTTCCAATTATTAGCTGATTTCTAAGTTAAGTTAGATGAGACTTCAGTGGTGAGACTTACACATGTACATAATTAGTTCAGGAAAGTCACTAAACAAACAGCAACAAGAACAAATGGCAATAACAACAAAACCTAGAGGGAAGGGGGTGTCATTTTTTCCAGGGTTTCTATATCATCTTTTGTAAGATGTTAATAGAAATATTCTGGAAGAAAGCACAAATGTGAGACATAAGATGCTTTAAATCAACTATTATAAATATGTTCAAAGAACTCAAGGAAACTGTGTCTCAATAACCAAATGAAAGTCTGAGTATAATGTCTTACTAAATAAAGAATAACAATAAAGGGATAAAAATTATAGAAAAGAAACAAATAGAAATTCTGGAGTTAAAAAGTACAAAAACTAAAATGAAAATTCACTAAAGAGGCTCGATAGGAGATTAGCATGTTGGAAGAATAAATAAGCTTAAAGATGGGCCAATTGAGATTATGTGGTCTGAGGAATAGAAAGAAAAAAGAGTGAAGAAAGATGAACATAGCCTCTGAGCTTTATGGGAAACTGTAAGCAAACCAATATATTCATAATGGGAGTTACAGAAAGAGAGGAAAAAAGAAAGAAAAAATATTTGAAGAAATAATGGCTGAAAACTTCCAAATTTTGATGAAAAAACTTAATCTAAACAACCAAGAAGCTTAACAAATTTCAAATAGGATAAACTCAGATAAATCCTGTCTAGACTCGTCATAGTCAAATTATTTAAAGGCAAAGGCAAAAGAGAAATTTTAAATCAGTAAGAGAAAAATAACTTATTAAAAATAAGACCCTTGATAAGATTAACTGTTGATTTTTCATTAAGAACCATGGCAGCTAGGAGCCAGTGGGATGAAGAAAAAAGGCTATTAACTAAGAATTCTATGTCCAGCAAAGCCAACTTTCAAAAATGAAAGAGAAATTAAGGCTTTCCCACATAAACATATATTGAGAGAATTCATTCACAGCAGATCTACCCTATAAGAAATATCAAAGGGCATTCTCAGAGTGAAATAAAAGGATACCAAACGATAACATAAGTCCACATGAAGAACTAAAGAGCACTGGTAAAGGAAACATAAATAAGAAAACTGAGGGCAGATGGATTGAAATGGCAGGGCTTTTGTTATATAGATTTTTTTTCCCAAAAGTTAGACCACATTTCAAAAAGTCTTGAACAAGAAAAAAATATGCTCTCCAAAAGAACACCCTTTTTAGATGTGGCACTAAGTAATAAGAGGAAAAATTAATGTTATTAGATTTTATTGTTTGTAATTGTCTATAGATAAGGAAAAATTCATTTTCTTCAGTAATTTTTAATTGCTCTATCACGATTTTCCATAATCCATATTACTTAGAAAAAATGACTTTTTCTAACAAGAATGCACCTTCTAAGAAATGATAACAAAGAAATATAGGCTCTCTAATAAACAAAATGCCCTAGTCAAAGGTTATTCTTTGCTCAAATTTTATCATCACAAACATTTTTCCCTTTTGTATGAAACATTTCATCATTCAATTGAAGAATGTGAGATTGAAATAAGTAGAAAGCTTCCTGGGCATTTGATATATTCATATTTTTTAATTTAGAAATAACTGCAAAGGTAATAAAATCTTGACTTTGTATTGTTTATGACAGTAGACTAATAAGTTGAAACCTTATTATAGTTTTTAAAATTACTCCAATTGGGTCTATTTCTCTAATGAATGATACTGTCTTTGATTAGAAGTAGAAGAAACCAAATGGATTTTAATTATCTTGAATTGTGATTATCATCAAAGATAGACTTTGTGTTACTTTTAATAATTTGTAGTAAGGATATCAGGTCCTAAGAAGACTTTATTATATTTTATTGTTCTTTTACAAAATGAATTACATGATTTAACTATATAAGTAACTATTTAGTACTAATAAATAAAGCAAATTTTGAATGATTCGTCATTTATAACTACAATTATTTAGGGGGAAGAATATCAAAATAGTCATATTATATTTTTATCTCTGTGATCTGGATGTGAATTTACCAATAGATAGATTATTATATGTGTTACCTTGTAAATTATCCTAAACTAATAAAAGTCTTTCTTAAAAATAAAAATGAAAATTTTCAAGGTATACTTTAAGAGGCTCTGAAAACTCTTTTAATGAAGAAATATGGCTACCCCAAGGTTATGCTAAAATTATATTTTCAGTAAGTCAATTTGCCCAACCAACAAATCAGTCTGCTGTCACACTGAAAATAGAAAACAAATATAGTGGCAAATATCTAGGGATAATTACAGAGTGTAAATGAGTGTTGTGTCTAAAAATGATACTATTCTTACTTATATTATACTTATATTACTTATACTTATTATAAGTATTATAATTATTATTATATTATACTTATACTTACTTATATTACTTATTTTTTTTGAATTTGTTAGTACAGATGAGAGCCAGTTAGCATTATAAATAAGATTAGAAAACCTTCAACAACAACTCAATTGATTAAAAAAAAAATCTCAAATGAGAAATTGTTCAAAACCCAGATCATCATATTTAAAAGTAACATTGGATGCATAAATTGCAAGCAAGAATCCTTAATGTCCTGGAAGACATTGAGGTATAAAGGAACCACATATGATATGATATATGGTAGTGTTTCTCTTCTCTCAGATTCCAAAGATACTGACTGGTTTTATTCTTGAATGACCATTGTTATTTTCTTTGTGCCTATCATAATGATCCCTTTCTCCTTATGACATAGAATCTATGTGATTAATTTGCATAATATATTCTATTGTAGAATGATCTGCCAGCCTGGGAGAGGTTGGTAAGGGGGTTTTAAAGAAAAAGCAACCTTTTAAAATATTTAATTTATTTTTCCCAATATTCTTTTTTAAAATTCAAATTTGACCTATGTATTATCAAAAGCAATGGTGTTTCAGTTTTGAAAAGTTTATTATTCTCGGCACCTGCAGAGGCATGGACCCGGAAGGAGCTCAGGAAATTTCATCCCAAAATATGACTCCTTGGTATTTTGAATTACGGCCCTTAGAGATTAACAGGCCCTTGAAAGAGACTTTCTATCTGCATAACCAGATGGACCCATCAAAAGAACAATTGATTTCCTGTCCCCTCCCTGGTATCTCACTATATTGCAGGAAAGAAAATCAAGAATGCAACCAGACCTGGGCCCAAATCATTTTAAACACAAAACCTGTCTCTCAGGTTAATTTACAAATCAATCTGTTTCCCCCCAACCATTCATTCTCCCAAGTATCTTATTCATCCTCCCCAGCAACTGTTCATTGCCCCTAAACAGAATTACCTATATTCCTCATCTCCCCTTCCCCTCTAAGAGGCGGGTATAAAAATATCTGGATCCCATTGAGATATTGGGTAATCACTCTATGATTCTCCCTTTGCACACAGTAAATAAACCTCTTCCTCTTGTTAATCTGCCTTAATTGTGAGTTGATCTTTCAGTGGACTTTCGGGGGGGAAAGGGCAAGTTTCCCCTCACCCCCACAGCCCTCACCCAAAATTTGTTTCAGATGTTGAGATGAGGATGACACACAGACATCAAGAGGATATGCATAGGTTTATTATTTACCTACTTTAGTTCTCTGCAGAAAGCAAGGCAGGCCACTCAAGCAGGTCTGAAATGGCTTGAGAGAACAAGGAAAGGTTGGCCTGGGTTTTTATTGCTGTTAGGGCTGGGGCCAGGGTGAGAGTTCCTACATGGGAGCAGAGGCATACGTGGCTAGAATATCCTGCCTGTGCCACAGGAGGGATCACTCAGGCTGCCTTATCAGCTTGCCCAGACATGGGGCACAAGAGGATGACACTTGTGATGTTACAGCAAGTGTTACAGTGGGTGGTTCCGAGGAAAAACCGAGCGGCACACAGAGAGTCGGAGAACCAAAGTTTATTTGCCAGCGGGCTTGGAGGGGTCTCGCCACAAAATTCTGAGCCCTGTCTACCCGATTTTTCCCACTTTTATTTAGTTGGAGTGGTCCAAGGGTTGGGGTATCAGGTAGCTAATGCCCACCAGGTAATTGGTTAGTTGATGTGCCAGATAATAGGTTAATATTATGTTGATGTACCAGGTAATAGGGTAGTTGATGCACCAAGTAGTAGGTGTAGTGTTATGCTGATGAGCCAGGTAGTAGGTTAGTTGATGGGCCAGGTAATAGGTTAGTATTATGCTGATGTGGGTCTTCCACGAGGGGGGGTGGTCTCAGGTGGCTGATGTGCCAAGTAATAGATGGGGGTTTTCCTTATCAGTGAGGGGTGAAGCTTAAAAGGCTTCGGATATCAAAATAGAGTCAGGCTCCTCATCACACTTACATACTGTGTAACCTCAACTCCAGTCACCATGTAAGATATTTTATCACTTAGAAATTCCTCTCACGCTCCCTTCCAGTCAATCTCTAACCCACTCTTCTTAATTCTATCACCGAATATTAGTTTTACTTGTTCAGGAATTGCAGCTAAACAGAATCACACAACATGAGTCCTTTTGTGTTCTGGCTGCTTTTGTTCAACATGTTGCTTTTCAAAAAATGTACTTTATTTTTTACAGTAGTTTTCTACATAGCACCCCTTTCACTTTCAGAACTATCCTCCTGGTTAGGATGAACAATGATACATTCTCCACAGCTAAAGGGGAATAAGATGGAAGGAAGAAGGACCAGATATAAGTCTAGAGCAGAAATTTAATCCTGAACCAAGACAGCATCAGTGGAGATGGAGGGGAAGAAGCAGAGTTAAAAGCTACTAACAAGATAGTACTGACAATCTTAGGGAAGGATGGGTTGTGTGGGAATGAGATGGAGGGAAGCAGGCGGCCTAGGCATGTGCACCATGTGGGTGTTTGGGCCATGCACCAAACACAAAGAACCCGGGATGAGAATCTGTTACCCAAAGCTCAGCCACTTGTCCCTGAGGCCAAATCAGAAGAACGTGGACAAACAGTCTGTAGAGGAAGGAAAGAGAGTTTACTTTGCAAAGGAGGAAAAAACGATAGACCTTCTCATCTCAAAATCCCAAATTCCCTGAATGTAGGCGGAAATACGGAGCTTTTATAGGGAAGGTTCTCAGCTTCAGGCAATTAGTGTGGTTAACTATTCTAATCATCCCATCTGGGCCATAGTAAAAGCCTGTGAACTGCCAGCCCCGCGGGGCACCACCTGGGAGTTTTAACAAAAGACTTAACGTGCCTCAAGGATGCAGGCCAGGATGCAGTCCCCCCAAAAATTGGAGGAAGTTTTAAAGAGACAGAAAATCTTTTTGCCCCCCTTTTTTTCAGGCTATTCCCTGTTAACAGAAAATCTTCACTGCAGAAAAGAGTCATTTAGCACCTCATTCCTTCCTCCTCTATTTTCATCTACTTCATCTCTTCCTTTTCCTCAGTGAAAGTGGCACATTGATTAACTATTTATTCTCTTTCAAATCTACTGTACTTTCCATGGGTCATTGCCTTACTCTTTAGTGCTTTCCACAATTTCATGATGAAAATTCATTTTCCTTTACCTCTCCTTCTGCAAAACAGAACAAAACAAAGCAAAACTCTTACTTTATTCTCAATCGTAATTAATGCCTTCACTGTTTTAGCAATTAATCCAGGTAAGTAGACTTAAAAATAAGCCACAATTCTTCCTCTCCTGTCCTAGATATCACCACATCCTGTTATTTCAGCATCTTTAATGTCTGTCAGGTTCAGCCCCTCTTTTCCAGCCTCACTGAAACTGCTTTAGTTCAGGCAGATCCCGATCATTTCTCACCTGGCGAATTGTCAAACCCCCACAGCCTCTCATCTGCCCTTTCTTTTCCTCTCTCATCCCCATCTCATCTCTTTTCTGCATCCAGAGTAACATCTAAAATATACACATGATAATAATAATAGTAACAATGATAATAATAATAATTGATGTTTATTATTATATTATAGCACTGAGCTAAGTAAGCAGAAATCATTAACTTGTTTTGGTCTCCAATCAATTCTATAAGTTTGCTCAAAGAATGAAGAGTGATAGTATTATTCCAGCTTTATGGAAGAGTGCTAAGAGCTTAAGTTGATTGGTTCATGTTACTTTGCTGAAATTAAAAACATTTTCAAAACCACCATGTCACACTTACCATTTGTTTACTTAAAACGTCTCTGTACAGTACTTAAATAGAATCCAAATTTTTCTTAAGTAAGACATAGAAATCTTTTTAGTCTATCCCAGATCTGTTCCACCAGTCTCATCTATTGCCTTCTTTCTACTGAGTTTCTTCCTATTATTCTACACTATTTCTCACCCCATATCTTTCCCCACACTATTCTCTGAGCCTCAAGTGCTATCACTCTTCTTTACCTTCTCTACCTATTTTAGTAATAGTTTATAAATGATGCTATTATTGTAATTATCTCATTGTGATTAATTTTTATTTTGTTTTGTACAATAGAGTAGTGATTCTCAAAGTGTGATCCAGGGACTGGAAAAGGTAAAAACTATACTCATGACAATAATAAACCATCATTTATCTTTTTAACTCTCACTTTCTCACAGGTGTACAGTGGAGTTTTCCAGAGGCTACCTAATATGGGATGACATAAAAAAGATTGAGTGTAAAAGTGGGTAGGAAGATCCAGCTGTCTTCTATTAACCCATATATTAAGTGGATTTGCAAAATATGGTAAAATATTACTCTTGCCAATATTTTTAGAAATAGTTATTCTTCACAAAAATACGCTATTTATGTTCCTATGTAATGGATTTAGTATTGTTATTTAAATATTTTTACAAAATACTTCAGTTAAAATTTACAATATGATAAATATCAATAAATATAAGCCACATAAATAAAAATTCTTTACAGTCCTCAATAATTTTAAGAGTGTAAAGGAGCCTTGAGAACAGAGAGGTCGAGAATTGCAGTAAAATAGCATACATTATTGTGAGCATGAAGTGTGTGTGTATTATTCATCTTTCAACTGGAGTCCAGCTGAGAGCCGACCCCACACCAGTAGCTTTGGTATGTTTATGTGTTCATTTGCCAGGAAAAGAACAAAGTTGAAATAGTTTAATAGAAATTGAGAACCTACCTTAATCATCCTTGTGCTTAAATTTGAATCACTATATAATAATTGATGTAGAGCATAAAAATGATCCTTGGTTTCATTACTGTGTCTTATATGTACTTGTCAACTAGTCTCAGGTGTCTGGAAGCTAGAATAGCATAGACGCTACGACAATGTAATACACATAATGATCATTTTATTAACTAAAATGTTAGTTAGGATTCTTCCATATAGACAAATCTCTAACAATAAAGTGCCACAAAATTCCAGTTGAAATTGTAGTGACAAATATTTAAAGTTACTACATATTAGTTGACTTCCATCCTCATCCATACAAAAGTAATGTACTATATATGGTGTCAATTTCCTTATGTTTTTCTGGGTCTAATTCATTCTATCATTTTTTTTATTTTTATATATATATGAATACCTATAACATGAAAACTTTAGTGGTTATTTATAAATAGTCATCATCATAACCTGCTTTATTTGGAAGCATAACAGAAAAATGCATACAGCTGTCCAACCTAAACAATGCCTGAGAGAGTCTAAAGAATTGATACATTGCCAAGGATGACTATAAGCTACAAAGGATAGTCCAGAAATTTAGATTTCAGAATTCCGGGCACATTGGATGGTGTACAAAAGGGCTTAGGTCATTTTTTACTTCTCGAGTATTAGACTATAAGCAGATCTAGAAAATTTTTTTTGATGTTAACTATTCAAATCTCCCAGTTAAGATTAGAAACAAATAATATGACAATAGAATGAAACCTGTTTCTCTCATAGCTTGGTGCTTGGGCTTAGATTTTCACGTTATGTTTACAAAATTTTGCAAAACTTGGATTGACTCAGGTCCAGGGAGACTTCAAACTTGTTTTTATCCCAGATTAAGATGGCTTCATTTTCTCATTGTGAGTACTACATGTGTCAGGTAAGTCTCAGGAGACACAGGTTCCAACTTCTGCTCATGATGCTTCCAGAGGAGCAAGGTGTCTGTCCCAGTGGGCCCAACTTTCAGACAAGGCTCTCTCTGCAAGCTGGTGTCTACCATCCATCACTCTTTTCTGGAATCACCCCTGCTCACCTCTCCTGTGTTTCTGCACATTCTAGGTACTTTTGAGGAAGTTCTAGTGTATGGAATGATGGAATGCTTCCAGTTAACTTTCCCTAAATTAATGGGTTAAGAATTTTTTTCAACTCCTGGTTTTCACATGTCCCCAGGAAACTTGAAATGTGCTTTTGAACATTCTGAAAAAAAAATCTAAGAACCACTCATAAGACAGTAAATAGGTTAAAGTTATGCCCTGTCTGTAGTTTTCTTATTTCAATAGTGTGTAGTTTATTAGGTGTGGAGCTAATATGGATTAGGCAACACACATCAGTGCAGATCTTGTTAAGTAGTTATTGGGATTGTGACACCACAGCTTGGGCTGTTTAACTGCAGAAGATGTATACAGTGTTCTGAACAAAAGTGCATTTTAGGACTAGATCTAAACTGAAAGAAGTTCCTACAATATCACTCTATCCTAATCAATCTACAGGTCCTCTTTTAAAGTAGCAACAACGTTTTTATTGCACATTGGCAATTGGAAGAA
>RJWJ010019992.1:0-29635 GCA_004363605.1 Indri indri | reverse complement strand
TTAATCAACATATTTTACTACTTCAAAATATTAAATTAATATCAATATTTTTTCACCAAAAAACTATTTTCTGATTAATTTTGATCCTTGAAACTTAAATTCTAATTCTAGCTCAGCACATGTTAAGGAAGGTTCTGCGTTATCTCTTAAGTGACTAGAGTGCTAGTTCTTTTTTATTTTTTTGCTGGAGTGCAGTGGTACCATCAGAGCAACTTTGATGGCTCAAGCAATCCTCCTGCCTCAGGCTCCTGCATAGCTGTGGGCCCAGCTAAATTTTTTATTTTATTTTTGTAGCGATGGGATCTTGTTATGTTGTCCAGGCTGGTCTCGAACTCCTGGCCTCAAGTAATCCTCCTGCCTTGGCCTCCCAAAGTGCTGGGATTATAGGCATGAGACACCATGCTTGGTCTGATGTTTCTGAACTTTTTCTGGAGACATGGACACCTTAAGAATTTGATAAAAGCTATGGACTCTTTCCTTGAAATACTGTACTAGATAAACTTGCCTACAATGTTCAGGGAGTTTATGAATACCCAATGATCAACTCTGTATAAGGATCTAAGGGCCTCAAGGAAACAACAGTGGCTGAAGAGGTCTAGGGGAAGAAAAGAGTCCATCTCGCACAACTTCGAAATTTACCAGCACTGACATTTGTAGGTTCTACATGAGGGTTCTCAATTTCAGCACTCTTGTCATTTTGGACCAGATAATTCTTTATTCTGAAGGATTATCCTGTACAGTGTAAGATATTTAGCAATATCTCTGGTCTATCCACTAAATGCCAGTAGTCCTAGTCGAGACAATCAAAAATGTCTCTAGACATTGCCAAATGTTCTCTTGAAGGGTAAAATCATCTGTAGTTCAGAACCACTGGTCTAGACAATGATTAGAAGTCATTTCTAAAAAGAAGGGCTATGTCACTGTTTGTACCACATAAGTGGTATTATTTTATTTACATGTCTTCCAACTTTATAAGTTTCATCTGAGTATGCCTTTTCTTCCAACTAGACCAAAAGCAGCTTAAAGTCACCTTCTTTCATATTCCCTAATATTTAGCATAGTGCCAGACACATAGTAAGTACTTAATAAACACTTAATTGATCTGTCTTTAGGGAGGGATTCTTACTTTAAGCCAACTGTTTGATCTTTCATGTTTGGAACATATTCTCTCCAACAGAAAATGAATCAAAACTTTAAGATTTAAATAAATGGTCTTTATCCCTAAGTGGTTCATGTGGTTAAAAAAAGGAAAAAAAAAAAAAAAAGAAGAACCTATAGCTACAGAATAATTCATTAAATATTTATTCTTAGGAAATTTTTTTGGTACTTAGTTGGTTTACAACAATAAAGAAATAGTATTTTCAATTAAATACAGTCTTAAGTTTTTTTTGCCTGGCTCTCACTTAATACACCAAAATAGTAGAATAACAAACACACTGCAATGAATTAACACACCATCATGATAACTTAAAAAATGCTTTGTTCTCATTGTCATCATGAGGTCATTTAAATCTCTTGCCACACATCACAGTTGTTTATGTTCCAAGTTCTTAAAAATATGCCCATCCCAGAAGCCTCTTGGCATATGCACAAGAACATTCTTCAGAGACAGTTTTAGCCTCATTTGAGAGCAGCCACTATGTGACTGAAAAACAACTTCATTAAAACTTTTTTAGTTTTGCACAAATTTGTTTTAAAAAATTTTAAGTGTCTAAGGACTGCCGAATTAGTTAAAAATAACATCAATAATCCTGCAAATAAATAAGGGGCAAAAACCCCTTTCAAAGTCAACTATGAACACAGATGACTCAATTATGACAATAATAACTGAAGCATAATCCATTCAGAATTATTTTGGCAGTTTGCATACATACTAAAATACTTTTAAATATCCTTACAAAGTCCTTATAAAATAAGGGTATATATTCCTCCTGACCTTATTCATTTGAAACATTTGAAAAGTCTTCAGAGGGCAGGACATGAATAGCCTGAAATAACTACACTAGGTACTACAATTGGCTTTGTCCATAAAAATACAATGCATGTTTTAAGATTGCTGATATAGGCTGAAACTAGCACTCTATTTAAATGAGGATTTAGGATCCATGGAGAATATTCTTGAACACTTATGGCTCAATCTTTTCTTTATGGTTGTATGTTATAAATCAGACTGTGTAACACTCAATTCCAGAAGTAGCTTTTAAAATGAAACTAGTTACCACCACTGTCACCAGAACTCCAAACCTGGAATTCACTCTGGGTACAAGGCTAATTTAT
Source organism: Indri indri (assembly GCA_004363605.1). Classification (NCBI taxonomy): domain Eukaryota; kingdom Metazoa; phylum Chordata; class Mammalia; order Primates; family Indriidae; genus Indri; species Indri indri. The sequence goes on along the minus strand of RJWJ010019992.1, from coordinate 27,358 downwards.
AGAGGAAAACCACCAGCCATGCCCCAAGGAACACTGTCACCAAAGACATCCCTTCGAACTGGCCCAACGAACACTGTTGCCAAAGACACCCCTTCAAACTGGCGTGTTATCCCAAAGGATCTGGGGAGAAGGACATATTTATTCATATAACAGCGGTTATAGGAATACTTAGTCCAGATGAGTAAAGGGGATCTTTGCCAGTGCCATTTTTTTTCCTCTATGGTAAGGTAAGGTGACTATGTACACAGGGTATACTTAAAACATACTGGATAAGCCAAATTATCAACTTTGTAATGAGAAAGATGAAGATTTGAAGTGTGCCTAGCATGTAGCACACTCCTTATAAATGTCTGCTGAATAAAAGAGCAAATGAAAAGAAAAATGAGTCAAATTTTTCCCCAACCTTATGGACAAGGAGCAACAATGCATAAAATTAAAAATTAAAAAGTAAAATAACTACTAGCCTTGCAAACAATAGTCAACAGCAAAAATTACCAATCAGCCTGAGCCAACAGATGCTCTTTGGCTGCACTTAATACTGTTACATCTACCGTATGGAAACAACACATATAGATAATAAGGATAAGAGGGCATAGGCAAGCTGCTAAATTGGGAATTGTTTCTCATACAACTGTTAATTCTGTATCCCCCAAAACATTCAATGAAGTATCCATAGAAAATACACCCAAAGTATGCAATGAATGAGCAAAGATTAATACTTTCTGTTGTTGACTATTTAAAACCTATTTCGCTGGGTAGGAATTGTTTTACATGTGTCTTGAATTTGAGCTTATCCCTCACCTCTTCCAAATCTCCTTTTACTCTCTCTTGAAATAATGCCTTCCATTTGTAAGTATATTCAGTTTACTGTAAATCAAGCTGCCCCTGCTTCTTAGAATCAAATATTCTTAAAAAGCTGACTTCAAATATAAGACAACATTTGGACCTCATTAGGGAGCTATTGTTTCCTGTATTTGCCTGTACTTTATGTGTATGTTTTCTTTGCCTTTCAAGTAGTTTGTAATCACAATGTACATAATATCAAGCTGTCTTAGTACTAACAGACTAAATTCTGGCCAAGTCTGGTGAAGCCATTTAGCTAATTAGTTTATGGCAAAGAGGACTGAAGAACTACTTGTTCTATTGTTATTTTTACATATGTTTATAGGCAAAGTAGAAAATAAATGAAAACTTTTAAATGAATGGCCAAGATATAAGGAAACAAAGGGAATTTCTTGGACTCAATCACAATAAGAAAGCTCAAACAGAAATAGTAAAATAGCTTAGAAGGGTTTTCCTTGGGGACATACTCTAATCTTCTATGGTCTAGTATGGATCTTGGGTTTTAACGGGCTGCTGGCCAAGGAGGCAGGAGACAGAGTACGAAGCCTGATCATGGTGGGAGGTCCCATCAGAAACTACTATGCTTAAGGGTGCTCTCAGTGGGTGATGTCCCTACCCCTCAACTCAGCGGGAACACATGCCTCTTTGGGCTTTGGCTATGGGCAGAACAAGGGAAGTAAAAATATATTTTTCCCCCAGAGAATTTATAACCACAAGCCCACAAATCCATGGGTTTGTGGCTGGAATTCACACTACTTGTGTGGCCCAAAATACTCCAATCCAAAAATTTAGTTTCAATTGGTCTTGGATTGGAAGCGCTGTTAGGCACCTGGCAAATACTCTCTAAAAGGAACATTTTTGAACCAGGCTTCTAAGGATTCCCACAAGTAAACAAAGATCCAAGAACAATGAGATCACAACCAAAATTCACTATAAAACAGAGTGTGCAGAAACAAAAAACTACAAGAACCATAAAGACCACGATTTTTAGAATTATCAGATACAGAATACAAAATCAGCACATTTAAAAACAGAAGAGGAAATTAAAAGATCAGACTATCAAACTGAGATGAACTTGGAAAAAAATAAAACACACTAGACACAGGTGAAGAAAGAATTAATGAACTGAAAGAAAAAAAACTGAAGAAATTATCCAGCATGCTACATAAATTCAAAGATACAGAAAATATGAGTTATCAGATATGCAGTGAGAAAGCACCACACATACCAAATAGGATTTTCAGAAGGGAAAAAAGGGAACATAAGGAAAATATAATACTTTAAGAGAAATGGCTCAAAAGTTTTCAGAACTGATGAAAGATATTAATCTTCAGGATTCTGGGTACCCAATTAATTCCAAATAAGATTAAAGCTAACAAACAAAAAATGACCTAGATACATCATAGTGCAATTCTAGAACACCGAAGTCAATGAAAATATCTTAAAAGCAAGGTATCCAAGACAGCATTGGAGAGCAAGGCCATACCTGTCCTGACAGGATTCAAAGTGGGCTCTGAGGGATTAAGATAGTGTGCTCTTTAGTCACATTGGCTTCCTCACTTGCACCTCTGTCAATGGAAGTCAAGAAGCCTTAAGAGCTCACAATAAATTTACCCCTTCATCATTAAGAGGGGGGACTGGCTTCGAGTATCTAAGACAATACCCAATACCCTTCCCTCCCTAATTCTCAACATTCACAGCTTCACCACCACAATCTACCTTCAGGAATCATCCCACCAGGAATAATCTCTTCATGCTCTTTATCCCTACTCATTTTGGGTACCATAAAAAGCCCCTTATCATCAGGTTCCCCTTAATATCCCATGTTCTAATCCCCAGAAGGTAACTGCACATCCACTTTTCTGCCCCTACCTGCCCCCGATCAACTCTCTACCACTAAATTCTATGGAATTCACGGTATACTATCAGCAAAGCTCATTATATCTCTGAACATTTTCTCCATCCTCTTTTTCTAACTGAAACCTGGCTCTCCCCCAAGGATACTGCATGCTGCAGCCCTTTCAACAATTGTTGCTGGTTCATGTTTTGGTTTCTTCACAGAACCCTCACACCAACTAGCCTAGAGGTAGGCTAGGTGTGGTGGTAATTAGTGCTCTTCATCCAGTTTTAGGGAGTGTGGCACTGGTCTAGGGATAGGCAAACTAACTAAATGACCAGTAAAACAGAGAGTCAAACAACAGCTACAGTTTCGAAACTCTGGAACATGACAGAGGTGACATGTCAGATTAACAAGGGGAAAGGAGAGATTACTTAATAAACAGACTAGGATAAAAAAGATTTTCTATGTGCACAGGATAAAACTGGATCCCTACCTCATATAAAAAAATTAACTCCAGATGTATCAAGGACTTAAATGTCCAAAACCTTAAGTCTTTTAGTAGAAAATAAAAGGGAACATTACTCTCATCTGTATAAAAACAGCTTTCTTCATTTGGAAGAGGTTGTTGAAAATAACAACAAAAACATTTTTTAAAAAAGCTTTTTTAGCTAAAACACGGGAATAATTAAATATAAAAGATAAATTTGACAATATTAAAATCAAATACTCTTGTTCATTAGATGACATAAGGAAGTAAAGGAAGAGAGAAAAGAGGAAGAGAGAATTACAAACTAGAAGATATTTGCTATCCTACAAAAGACAAAAGATTAGTATCAAAGAACTCCTAAAAGCCAACAGGAAAAGCATTAACAGGAAAATGGCCAAAAGACATCTATTAGAATTTCACCAAGGAGGAAACATATATGGTTCAATTTCACTGGTAATAGAAATGCAAATCAAGTGCTGCTGGTGGGATTGTAAACTAATACCACCACACTTATAAAGTTGAAAATTCGGATGAGTGTGGTGACTCGTATTGTAGTCCCAGCTACTAGGGAGGCTGAAGCAGGACGATTGCTTGAGGCCAGGAGCTGGAGGTTGCAATGAGCTATGATTGTGCCACTGTACTCCAGGCTGGGCAACAGATCAAGACCCTATCTTTAAAAAAATAAATAAGTAAAGTTGAATATTCACATATCCTATAACCCAGCAATTATACATACTCTTAGGTAAATACCCAGAAAAATTTAAACAAGTACTAGGATGTATATGTGTGTGTGTGTGTGTGTGTGTGTGTGTGTGTGTGTATACACACACACACACACACATATATTCCTAACAGCATGATTCACCACACTAAACACCTAAGAACTGAAATGTGTACCAAACAGAAGAATGAATATATATAACTACAGTACAGAAATCAAATGAATGAACTACAGTTACACAAAATAAAGATACATCTTAGCAATATAATATTAGTTAAAAAAAAAAATCAGGTCCAAAAGATTTTAAAAATCCCAAACACAACCATACTCTCCCCACCATAGTTAACAACTTTTATATAGTTCACATATCATATGATTCACCCATTTAAAGTATATGATTCGATGGCTTTTAGTATATTCACAGATATGTGCAAAATCACCACAATTTTAAAACATTTTTATCTCCTCAGAAAGAAACCCTATCGTCTCTCCCTTCCCCCAGCAATCACTAATCTACTTCTTATCTCCATAGATTTCCCTGTTCTGGATATTTTGTATGAAATATGTGGTCTTTTGGGACAGGCTTCTTTCACTTAGCAAAGTATTTTCAAGGCTCATCCATGTTGTAGCACGTATCACCACTTCATTCCTTCTATGCACCCACACTTCTTAGGAATATTTACAAATGAGAGAAAACTATATACAGTGTTCCAAAGAAGACAGACAAATGATTAAAAGGTGTTCGACATCACTAATCGTTAGAGAAATACAAATCGAAACCACAATGAGATAACACCTCACACTTGCTAAGATGGCTACTATGAAAAACAAGAGATAACAAGTCTTGGTGAGGGTGTAGAGAAAAGAGAATTTTGTACACTAGTGTGGGACTGTAAATTGACATAGTCATTATGGAAAACAGTATGTAGTTTCCTCAAAAAAAATAAAAATTGAACTATCATATGATCCAGCAATTCCACTTTTGGGTATATATCCAAAAAAAATAAAATCAGTATCTTGAAGAGAGATCTGCACTCCCATGTTCACTGCAGCATTACTCACAATAACCAAGATACGGAAACAACCTAAGTGTCCATCTACAGACGAATGAAGAAATTGCGATACATATACACAATGGAATGTTATTCAGTCACAAAAAATAAAATTCTGCCATTTGTAACAACATGGATGATTCCTGGAGGACATTATGTCCGATGAAATAAGCCAGACACAGAAAGATAAATACTATAAGAACTCACAGATATGTAGAATCTAAAAAAGTCTAACTCAGAAGCACAGAGTAAAATGGTGGTTGCCAGGGGTTGGGGGCTGGGGGAAATGGGGAGATGTTGGTCAAGGGATACAAATGTTCAATTATAAGATGAATAAGTTCCAGGATCTAATATACAGAATGGGCGGTGATAAATGTGTTAATTAATTTGGTTGTGGTAAATCATTACACAATGTATATGTCCATCAAATCATCACACTGTGTACCTTGAATATATTCAATCTTTGTCAGTTAAATGTTTTTTAAAAACTAAATATACAATAGAAAGCAAAGGAATGAGCACTGAAATCTAGATGGTTTCCTCAGGTATGGAAAGGCAGGGGAAGACCAAATAGGAAATGTAAGTTACTGTATCTTTTGTAGTAGGAAGCAGGCTCACTTATTCATTTATTCATAAATAAATAAATAAATAAATAAAGGGCCATGACAGACCAATGAGGAGAGTGCCTTAATCCAAGGATTATGATTACTCCAATTATGTATACCAGAGGTACATGAGAATAAAGGGACAAGTTTAGTAAATTCAACCACATCATTTTTGTTCTTAAAAATACACCATAAAGAGAGTAAAAAGATAAATGACAAACCAGGAAGAGGACATCTGCAAAACACATGACTGATAAAAGACCAGCCAAGAATATACGAAGAACTCCTATGAATCAATAAAAATGGTCAAAAGACATGAATAGACATTTCACAGATGAGGAAACACAAAGAAATATTCTTCCTCATTAGAAATCAGGTAACTGCCTGAGAAATCCTTTAAAAACTAAAGTCAGGTCACATCACTTCTACTTCTCATTTCACATAGAGTAAAAGCTAAAGTCCATCCAGACGTCGACAAACCCATCGTGAGTTGGCTGTCTCTCTGACCTCATCTTCTACTCTCCTTGCCCTGGCTCATTCTGTTTCCGCCACATCTGCCTCCTTATTATTCCTGGACATAACAGAAATGGCTGTCCCTCAGGGCCTCTGCATTTGGTGTTTCCTCTCCCTGAAATGCCCTTTCCCAGGATAACAGGTGGTATGCACTGTCATTTCCATTAGGTCCTTGTTCAATTGTCATTTTCTGAATGAAGACTTTCCTGACTATTCTATTTAAATTGCTACCCACTCCCACCCCTAAACTTCCTATTTCCCATTTGGACTTTATGCTTTAGTTTCCATAGCCTTTAATTATCACCTGAGATGGTATATATTTTACCTACTTGTTTACTAACTCCTTTTCTCCCCTCCCCAGCCTCCATACCTTAGAATGTAGGGCCCATTGAGGCCCCGACCTTTGTCTGTTTTGTTCAATGCTGTATCTCCACTGACAAGAACAGAATCTGACACACAGTAGGAACTCAGTCAATATTTGAGAACACACAAATTAAAACGATAATAAAATACCAATACTTACATATTCAAGTGGCAAAAACTAAAAAGCCTGACAATAATAATTAAAGATGAGGAAGAAGAGCAATGAGAACTCACACTACCGGTGAGAGTATAAAATGGTACAAGTACTTAGGAAAACAATCTGACATGACCTAGTAAAGGTAATTATGACCATGCTCCACAACCAAGAAATTCTACACATATCCAAGAAATTCCATATATACCTATGTGACAAACCTAAGAATATCCACAAAGGCACTGTTTATAATAGCAATAATTTATAGTAACTAGCAATAGAATGGATATATTGTGATATATTTATACAATGTAATTCTATATAACGATTAAAGTGAATGAACCATATCTGCATGTACAGATATGGATAACTCTCAAAACCAGATATTTAATAGAAAAAGGCAAATGACAGAAGAATACATAGAGGATGCTTTTATAAAGTTCAAAATTAACAAAACTAAATATAGACTGTTTAGGGATACATGTATCTGTAGTAAAACTACATAAAAAAGAAAGAATGATTAACACAAAATGTGGTTTCATAGTTTCCTCTAGCAGGGGAATGAGGGGAATGTAATTAGGAAATCACCTAGGGGACTGCAAACATGGGTACAATGGTGTTCATTTTATCATTTTTCTTAAAACTGTATATACACATTGTGTGTATTTTTTATTCTATGGTTTTTTTCACAAAATGTAAAAATAAAAAAAGACAGTGAATGAATGCTTACTCTTTGATAACTGTGTGCTAAACTGGCTTCCACCTGCCTTTTGCCATTTAATGCGCACCAAAATGATAGGTACTTCAAACCTAAATTTTCTGACTTTAAGCCCTATGTGCTCTTTCTGTCATCACAGTAAACTGTTAATGCTGTTCCAAATTTCATTATTAAGTAGGTCCCAAATTATACATGGCATTTGAAAAATCCACCTGTAAATTGGCGGCTTAAACTCAGTGGTGCCCTTAATTGTTTTCCTCCCTAGAAAGGTTTCTGACCACAGAAGCTATGAATATATAAGGATATACTGAGGCTAGGGTACAACCAAAATGGTATTTCTAAGTCAAAAAAAAAAACCCCAAAAACCTTCCTTGTTACAAAAAATGAAAGGACAAATACTTCAACCTCCCTAGCATTTCAATATTTACAAACCTTTATAACAGTTAGTTACATCTAAATTCAATCTAGATTTTTCTTGCTGTAATCTTAAGTATTTTCTTCTACGTTTATATATAAGTTAACCATACATTCTTATTACTTTTTATTTATTTATTTTTTAAATGGAGACAGGGTCTGGCTACGTTGCCCAGGCTGATCCTGAACTCTTGGCCTCGACTGATCCGCCTGCCCTTGGCCTCCCAAAGTGCTGGGATTACAGGCATGAGCCACCACACCTGGCCCATTCTTAACACTTCTAAAAAGACTTTGCAAATAACTTTCAGGAAAGCAGAACCTTCCCAACTGTTTTCCTGTATGGTAGACAGAGAAAATGATAATGTTTGCACAGTACATTGGAGTAAATGGAGGAAGCAACCAGAGAAGAAAAGAGCTGGGGAGCTCTAGCTAGCCTAAGGGTTAAAGGGATTAATATTTCAGCAAATTTGTCACCCACCGGTGGCATGTTAGTTGGGAATCTCTGAACTAGGGTAATCCTCTAAGGTTTACTCTTTCAACTTTTCTAGTATTTGTAATTAGCTCTGGCTATTTCATTGGCAATGTCCTCTATGCAACATAAAAAAAACACAGAATCAGAGTAACGCAGAATCAAAGTAACTTCAAAATTCAGGACTTCAATATAGTCATGTGTCACTTAACGACAGGAGATACTCTGAGAACTCTGTCATTGTCATTATGAAATCTTAAGAGTGTACACTTACACAGAGATGGGATAGCCTAGTATATACTTAGGCTATATGGTATAGTCACTCTATTGCTCCTACGCTGCAAACCTGTACAGTATGTTACTGTACTAAATATTGTAGGCAACTGTAACACAATGGCAAGTATTTGTGTATCTAAACACAGAAAAGGTAACGCGTTGTGCTAAGATGTTATGACAGCACTAGACAATGGGAATTTTTCAGCTCCACTATAACTTATGGGACCATCATTACTATATGTAGTCTATCATTGACTGAAATGTCATTAGGTGGCATCTGACTATTTTCATGGCTTGTCTTATTAGCAAGTGCTATTTCTATTCTTACAAATTCTCTGGTGACAGAATCTACTAAAAAAATTTGTGAGAGGCCAAACACTCTTTGGGTTCAAAAAGATATCAAAATCTTAAATACCAACTAATAACATAAATGCCTAGAAGCCTCCAGTATTCAACAGCAAATATGCAAAAGCCTCTCTTTGCCTGTTTTCAACTTTCAGAGCATCTTATTAATCAGAAGACAGGATTTTCACACGACATCCTGGCTATGGATCAAATGCTCTTTCACACATTGAGATGTCTATAATAGCACAAACTGGGCCATCCCAGTAAGTGCTTATCGTTTTTTTTAAATAAAAATTCTCCCAAATTTTCAAGTAAAATTCACTGAGGGTCTTGTGTATCTCTGGGTAAACAACAATAAACACATGCAGATTGGGAAGAACACTAAACTAAAAGTTCAGGCCTCTGATTTAATTAGCAACCTAGGGCAATACCCTTTAAAGTTCTTAAATGGGTTCTGCTGTCAGAGAGATCAAGGTTGGAATTACAGTTCTTCTTTTTCTTAGTTTTGTGACCTTAAGCAAGTCTGTGCCTCAGTTTTCTCTTGCAAAATGGGGCACTAACCACTTTGAAGATTTTAATGTAATATTGTTTGTAAAGCACCTAGAACAGTTCCTGATACACCATAGACATCCAATAATTGCAAGTTTCCCCTCCTTCCCCCAAAGGAAATTTTTAAATGTAATTCTTTTGGATCAAAATTACGTGTGTAAATAAATTACTTTAAAATATTTCAATGTGGCCGGGCGTGGTGGCTCACACCTCTAATCCCAGCACTTTGGAAGGCCGAGGCGAGGGGAGAGGATTGCTTGAGGCCGGGCATGTAAGACCAGCCTGGGAAACATAGTGAGACCTCTGTCTCTACAAAAGGTTGAGGTGGGAGGGATCACCTGAGCCAAGGAGTTTGAGGTTACAGTGAGCTATGAGGACACTACTGCACTCCTTCCTGGGCAACAGAGCAAACCCCTGTTGCAAAAAAAAAATTGTTTTTCATCTCCCAATGTTTCTACTGAAAGAAGGAGCAATGTGATCCTAAAATGAAATATATTTTGTGACAAACTAAGCTGATGATGCTTAGGAAAAGTTTGTTAAGTCCTACACAGACTTCTCATTTGATGAGAGCTATCCCACCTACTCTGAACAACGATTAAAGTGAGGAAGAAAAATACCCTCACACTCCCTTCCCCTAGCAGATTACATCAGGCAAATGCTATCAATATGTAAGGACTAATACAGGGCTCCTCCCATACAAAACCAGAAAATGCAGCTTGCCTTGCTACCAGTTCAAGCTTCACCTTGGACCTCAAAGCTGAAAATTATCATTGTATAATAATATAGTCAGTGAACAATTGTCTACAATGGTCTAACTGAAAAGACACTGAGAAAGGCTGGCAAATCTTTCAGAGCACAGGAAATATGGTATATGGTCCCAGAGTGGGAGTAAACTTTGTTATGAAACCAAAGACCTACACAAAGTGCTTACGCCCTATCCTTTACGTGGCTTCAAAAGCCCGAACCTATTGTAAAAACTAGATTTTATTCTGTGTGTAATTTTATTAGCATTTCTGAGCCTTTAAAAGTTAAAAAATAAAGAAAAAGTTCCTCAGTCAGTACTACAAGCTAATAAAACCCTTTCAGGGAAAAAAAAAAAAAAAACCAAAACTTTGACAAGAGACATGAAGATTTGCTACTCTCAGGAATTTATCTCTAAGAAAATTCAATAAAAGGTCATTACCTTATCCATAATAGCAAGACTTTATAAAGAACCTAAAGTACAGCATTAGGGGAGTGATTCATAAGTTATAAATCAGAAACACAATGGACTCTGATGCAGGCATTATGACAATAAAGGTTATTTAGGAACACATAAAAATAAGTATGATAGACGAAACAAAGCAGAATACAACATGGGAGTGTAACAGAATCAACTATGTATACTTGTAGAAGATAATATGTAAAAATGAACGTGTTAAGGTAGTAAACTTGTAAGTTATATGACTTTTCAATTTCAGATTAAAAAGGACAGCAGTTATGAAACTGCTGAAAGCAAGTAGTCTGAGTGAATTCTGTCACAATCACATATGGAACATATGGCTACTTTGCCAGCCGGGCAGTTAGTATATAGATAGAATGATGATATGGGACAACCGCAAATAGAATACGGAAAAGTTTTGCTTTGCAGACCAAAGAATTCACAACTTCAAACAAATAAGCACAGCTGTGGACTACGGGAAAACATACATGCAAGAAGCTCTGTCTTCTTGCGCTGACTTCCAGCAGATTGCAAGTCTAAGGCAAAGTGAAGGGAAAAAAAAAGAAAACAAAAGAAAAAGTACTATGGTCTGGAAATAGCGGCTACAGATGCAAACAATACAACTGGTAAAAAGTGATACAAGGGCAGAGAGGGAAGGACCATATTAACAGAATAAACCTAGATGCTTGTGACCAGAGGCCCTCACTGATTTACACATTTAACTGGAATCCTATGGGAGTAAAAATCCCAGATCAATTAACCTGAAACTTCTTAAAACATGGGAATTTTAGCACTTTCTAAAACTACTAGTATAAAAATATTGTTAGTTTTTCCTTTAAATCTTTGTTAAAAGCTTCTTGGAAAATGGTTTTTTTAAAAATTAAATCTTTATATTACTAAGGGAGAAAATAATCTTTCAAATGTCCAGGAGAAACTGAGCAATTTACTAGCAACTATATGGAGAAAATGTGCTAGCAACATTTTTAGATAACCCTAGCTGCTTCTCAGTTTTATTATACATTCCACAAGATTCAGATGTTTTTTGCACAGTATGAAGTGTCAGCTTATTACCTTACGAAGTCCTTACAGTCAACCTATTAAATGGATGATTCAAGAAAGGGGCATACACTTAAGTTTTAAAATTCCAGCCACTTACTAGCTGTATGACTTTGTACACGTTACAACAGTGCACTGTGACCTGGTTTCCTCCCCATCACCAAAACATGAGGCAAACTGAAAATTCTTTTAGCTTACTTTTAAGTTCAGGTTTTCCATTTAATGTCCTCCCCTATACTCGACTCAAAATTTTAAACATCTGGTTATTTTAAAAGTTCTGACTGAAAAATCATTTTTGTGAATACATTTCAAATAATGAGTATATTGGCAAAAAATGGAAATGGAGATATAGCCAAAAGTAAATAGTGAACACGTTTTGAGATGTCTAAAAATTAAAATGTTTGAAATGGGGCTGCCTAACAAAATGAATGCCCAACTGATTCAAAAACATTTTACTTCTGAATAATGAATAATACAATGGCCATATATACATGTCACTGATGTCTCTGTGTTTAAGCTTCCCAATGGAACGCTGAACAGAGTAATAAAAATGAAATAAAGGTAAGGAAAAGAAGGACAAAGGATAAAGAGCAGATAGCGCAATGAAAATGGAATGACAACTGTAAAGAGCGGAGGAAAAAGAGACTTGCTATGTCCAATTCCTCTCCTCCCATTTGCTCTTGAACCCATACTTGTAACTTTCACCCACCGCCATCCCAACAAAACCATTCAACATTACTGATGATCTCCACATTGCTAAATCCGATGGTCATTCTCGGTCTTAGTATTTTATTGACCAATATTTTCACTGAAATGCTTTCGTCACTTGACTGGTTAAATACCCCACAATTCTGAATTTCCTCTTGCTTCTCTGGTAGCCTCTCCCCAGCTGCTTTGGATGGCCCCCCCTCATTCCTCTACCTCTAAATGCAGCAGTGCTCCAATGATCAGTTTTTGAACCTCCTTTCTATTCTACCTATATTTACTACCTTGTTCTTATTCACTTTCAGAGATCTATACAATGAAGATCCCTAAATTTTTATGTCCCGTCTTGACCTTTCTTTCCTGAACTCTTAAATGTGTATCTAACTGATTCCTTAGCATATTTATTTAGGTAACTAACAGGCATCTTAAACTTTACATGTGAAAAAGACAGAATTCTTCATGCTCCTCTCCAAGTATGTTCCACTCATGATCTTCATTATCTCAGGATTAATGCAACAGTCTGTTGACTGACCTCCCTAATTTTGTCCTTGCCTCCCACTTTAATCTATTCGTCTATAGCAGCAAGAGTGAGCCTGTTAAACATAAAAGTCAGATTTTATCACTCTTAAACTCAAAATCCTCCAATGGCTTCTAATCTCAGTCACAGAAGTTGTTCATGTCCTTATAATGGCCTACAAGACCTTCATCTCCGGCCCCAAGCTACCTCTAACCTCAGTTACTATTCTCTCCTCCACTCCCTCCACTCTCGTCACCCTGCCCTCCTTGCTTTTCTTCAAACACAACAGATAAGCTATAGCTTCAAGGCCACTCCTCTGCTATTTCCTCTGCGTGTAGTCTTCCTGTGCCTGGCCTACTCTCAGACCTCTACTGCCTTTAGTTTCTCAAACATTTTTCTTACTTATTTGTCATCTATCTCCCCCTCACCAGAATATAAGATCTATGAAGTCAGGGATTTGTATGTTTTGTTTACACAGTGTCTAGAATAATTCCTGGCATAGAATAGGTGTTCAATAAATATTTGACGGGTTAATAATGGAAAGTTAGGGTACTGAAGGACACTGAGCAGAAAATAGACCAGACATCCCTTTCACTATTATCTATTAAACCAGAGAGCTAAGGAGAAGAGGACTTTTATCATATTTAATCTCTTTTAAGATTATAAACGAAAGAACATGCCATTATTTGTTTACATTCTCAATGGAATTTCATAGACATTATTTATATTCAACTTGCGTTATCTGCAACAAAAAGTATTTTTACATAAATTATACTTTATTAAAGCATAATATAGGGGGAGGTTATGTAAGAGATAAAACTGATCACACTTCATTTATATGTGTTTTCAAATTTCCTTATGAAGCAAGTTCCTTGATGAAGGCCCAACATGCTAATTATATGCATCATCTTATCTACTCATCAGGGTGAGTCAGGTAGGATACCTTTAGCCATACATTGAGACAGGTAACATTACTCCACATACATCAAAATAATGAAGTATAACTTTCTTCAAAAATCTTACGATTCAATATTTTTGCTTACGTATAATCCTAATTAATAAGGTTATATTATTATATTTCCATAGGAATTAAAATATCAATATAAAGAATATTTCATTCCATTTGTTATACTCATGAACCTGTTATCTGTCTTCCTTAATGCTTTACCCTTAAGGAATTAAACTCTTCATGTTACTATATTGTATAACCTAAGGTAAAAAGCTGGAGAGTTTAAACAGTCTAAATTAGAACTCCTTTTTAAAAATCAAACCAAACTATACCCCAACAATTGTTAGTGATTAAAGAGTACTTATTTTTCTAAGAGCTTAATATTTTAGAGATCTAAGCCACAGAAGAACCAATGAATGACATAGTTATAGTATAATCTCATACTGACCCTCTGTGGTTTATTTAAGTATAACATCACAAAAGTCTTGAGGTTCAGGGAAATTATTATTGAAAACCCACATTTCTTAAGACACAAACCCACCAAAATACACACAAGATGAATAGTACTTTGTAGTTTATACCTTTAAAAATATCTCAAATTAAGCAATACAGGTATTATTGGTCTCAATTTCCAAATGAGTAAACTGAGGTTCATAAAGATTAGCTCAATTATCTCACATATATATATCATGTAAAAGACTTTACATTTGTACATGTAAGGTGCATGTACGTGCATGCACATATACAAGGATTCATAGGTAACAATACCCCATTGGGGGCCTTCAAAAATGCTAGAGTTTTAAAAGCACTTTTAAAAGTGCATCACACGTTAGAATATCAATTTTCCCACATTCAAAAAAAAAGTAAAAAATATATACCCAATGTTGATAATTCCATGAAACTGACACTCTTACTGATTGTTGAAAGCATTATAAGCCAGTACAACACTTTTGGAAAGCAATTTGGCAATAACTTCAAGACACAAAAAGCATTCATGCTCTTTCCTAGTAATTCTATTTCTGGGAAACTATCCTATGAAAATAAGTCAAAATATGGAAAAAGCTATAGATTATTTATAACATCCTAGATACTTGGCATCTAAGATTTAATATTTGAGGTTTTGACACTGGTAGTTTTACAGCTTGTGAGAGAACCACAGGTTGATCTATAGCATATGTAAAGTTGCTGTTTGAGAGAGGAAGTCATGCAACTAACTACTGAGTGAGCCTGACTGTTAGCATCAGCTTCTTATTGAGGCTTGGTTGCTCTCTACTAGTCCTCACATACATAGAAACATTGTAAGGAATGAAAACTACAAACCAATATTCCTCTTTAACACAGGTACAAATATCTTTTTTTTTGTTTCTTTGAGACAGGGTATCACTCTGGAGTGCAGTGGCACAATCATAGCTCATTGTGGCTTCCAACTCCTAGGCTCATGTGATCCATCCACCTCAGCCTTCCAAGTAGCTGGGACTATAGGCACGTGCCACTATGCCTAGCTAATTTTTCAAATTTTTCAGAGAGACGGGGTCTTGCTATGCCCAGGCTGGTCTCAAACTCCTGGCCTCAAGCAATCCTTCCGCCTTGGCCTCCCAAAGTGCTTGGATTACAGGCATGAGCCACTGCATTCAGTTGGTGCAAATATCTTTAATAAAATATTACTAAATCAAGTCAGGAGTATATAAAAAGATAATATATTATTACCAAGTGGGGCTTACCCCAGGAAACATATACTGCTTAAATCTTCCAGTTACAGATGTAAATATCATTTGTGAGTATCTGCCCTACATAATTGTATTAATAAAGACAAAGGCATGTGGTCCATTTAGTACAGGAACCTATATTATATATCTGTACCATGTATCTGGTGTGTGTATTATATATTTCCGAAATATTTGCTATAAAACTTCAAGTTTATTTTAAATCTGCTTTATCAAATAGACAACCAAACACTTCAATTAAAAATGTTCACATGAAAGTATCTTCATTAAGTTAATTCCAAGATTAGACTTAAACTACAACATATTTCACTTAAAAGACAGAATTCAACATTTCTTGGAATCGTAAAAGCAAGGGCCTCAAGTAAAATATTTCTTCACAAACATCCCTGCACTAGTGGCATCATGGTTATGAAGCCTTTTTGTGGAGACTTACTGACACAGGGAGCTCAACCCCTTAAAGCAGCCTTCATGCTATCTTGCTGGACAATTCTAATAATACAGAGAATTTCTCTTTATAGTACATTGAAATCTACCTGCCTTCAATTTTTATCCACTGGCCGTAATGCTAACCTGTGAGGTAATAAAAGATACTAAGTCTTCATTTACACATCCTATACTTGAAAATAATTGTTAAAGTCACTTTTTAGACTTTTCCTCTCCAGGCTAAATCAATCGAGTCCTCCGAATCATTGGTCATATGGTAGGTACACTAATAAACTTGATTTTTTTTTTTTTACCACAACTTTCTGCAAGAGTCAAACATTTGAACCAAATGGGTCACAGCATAGCACTATATTACTATAGGAATATACAGGAGACATATGTTCACCCTAGTATATTTACTACAATAGTCAATCAATTCTCAAATATTAATATCAAAATATGCTAGCCTTTTTTCCCCAAATAAAAACCATGCAAACAAATGTTTTGTTCTTAGTGCAAAAGCATGCTACTTGTAAAAAAATAGAAATAATTGATGACAGAACACTTTTATGTTTTAGACAATGATATTCCTGCAAGTGGTTAGTATTCTTTCTTCTAGAGACTAATTGGGGCTAAAAGACTGAATCCTTACCAAAACATATACTTGGCTTTAAAAGATACACATATATATAAACAGCAATAATCTGCAAAAACAGTATTGGTGCAAAAGTACATGCTGATTTGCCCAGCAAAGTTGAAAAACTGTGTACAGTAGTCCCCCATTACCTGTGGGGGATACATTCCAAGATCCCCAGTAGATGCCTGAAAAGATAGATAGTACCAAACCCTAGATATATTGTTTTCGTATACATACATAGCTATGATAAAGTTTAACTTAGTAACAGATTAAAAACAATAATAAAGTAGAACAATTATAATATACTATAATAGAAGTTATACGAATATAGATTCTGTTTGTCTTTCAAAGTGTCTTACTGTACTAAACTGTACTCACCTATTTTTGGACCATGGTTGACCATAGGTAATTGTAACCCCAGTTTTATCTTCGTTTAGCTTTGACATTGTTATAATTAGTATTACACTACTCTACTATCCTATATTGACTATTCATAGCAAAATTGAGATGAGAAGCAATACATATTTTGCCTTAGTAAAACCTCACGAATTAAGGACTAGTGCAGGTTATGGAAGAAAAGGTCACTTAAGAGTCACATATGTTAAAAAGAAGTGTAGTAACTATAGAACACATGATTCCTGAATTCAAGTTTCTATATCCTGAGAATAATAGAAGTAACCTAGGTCTATTCTCATAAACGGATAGAAATAATTTATAGTTAGTAAATCAAAGAAACCAATCAAGAAAAGTTGGTAAGAGTCCAAAAATCTAGTCCCTAAGTTAGTTAAATGGTGTATGCAAATACTACGCTAAGGTCCTCACCAAAACATTTCTGGAAAATAAGATTTTTTAAGTTTGTTTCTAAAGAGGAGTTATGCTTCTAAACTGCACTCAACATCCTGAAATGAAGAAAAAGAGAAAACATTTAGTTAGTATCTAATTCTTACCTGGAACCCACTTAATTTCCATTTCCATATCATTTTCTTTGCCTTTCTTTTCTTTTTCTTGAATAACCTGCAAGAGCTGCCTATATTTAGCAATTTGTTCTTCATCATCCTTCTGACTTTTCTTTGCTTTCTCATCTTCTTCTACATTGACTCCATCACCACCTAACAAAACCAACCATCAAACAAAAATTTCGTTTAATACCCAGAAACAATTCATTTCTAGATATCATGGTAACTCCAGCACCCTTCTAAAAGATGTTGCCAGACATACTGCAACCACAAAATATCAAAATCAGTCTTAAACTTCTGAATATTAAATGAACTGAATGAAAGATAGTCTTGTGTATAATAAAAATCAGCTGCAAAATAAACTGGCACTGTCTTAATAGTATACTTCAGAATCCCTTTTTATTAAAATTTACATTTCCAAATAATTCTGCAGTCACATAACGTCCCGGGACTTCTCTTCCCTACAAGCTGCAAAACAGTAAGGATGGCGTTTTATCCCTCTTTATGACCTCCACCATCCAGCACAGCAGCTTTAAAATGTTCAATAAAAGAAGGCTGAATATTGTTGGGACAAATTTGGTACATAGATTTAGCTATTTGGGCTAAAGAGATAAAGGAAGTTGTTTATAATCCAAACCTAAGAGTACTAAACCCTTTCCAGTTGACTTTGAGTAAGCATGCTTACTCCAAAGATCTCATTAGTATATTAAGAACAAAAATGACTAAATTAGGAGTTAATTCAATTAATTTCACTGTGTGGAAAAAATATTCACATTTCCATTTCCTAGTTTTATAAAAACAATTAGAATACAAAGGAATAGTGTAAAATTCATGGGCAAAAAATACCCAAGAAAACTAATACATAAAAAGTTTGTTTGCTCTACATTTCTACTGGAATTCTACAAACCAAGAAAATAAATTAGGAACCTGGGTTTTAATGCAAAACATACTTATTGAATTGACTATATGTCCCAAGTAAAGGAAAATTTAGAAGCAGCATAATAAAGTCTCTCTCTTCTATAACCTATGGTTAACTGATGACCCAAAATGTCTGACATTATTAAGCATTTGGCTGAGAAACACCAGCTTAACAGATTGTCCTTATATCTTTAAAAAGCTGAGATAGATATATATATATATATTAAAAAAAACTTGGCTAGGTAAATATTTTTATACTTTTTCTTTCCCTAAATGAATAAAAACCAGTTTAGGACATTCTTTCCATCCTATCACACTTTAATATTTTTACCCAAACAGCTGAAATTCATTTTTTTCCTGTTTGTGCTTTGTGCTACAATAATAATGTTGGATGGAATTCTGTCATGTATCCCACAATTCAGTGGATAAAACATCAGGAATACATTAACAAATGGCAATGTATTTCTTTCTATTAAAAGCTTACTTCTGAAAACATAATTAGAAGCAAGCTAAGCTCCTTCCAGGTTGAAATTTTAGTGGTAAGTCTCTGATGGCTTACTTTAAATTGATTTTTTTCCAGTACTAAAATTTTACTTTCTGAAGCTCTAAAATGTGGGATAACTTATGTAGGTCTGTTTTTCCCCAATTTAAGGACACTACTTTGTGAAAGCCTTAACACTATATAAGGAGTGAAAAAATAATAATTCTAACAGTAAGCCACCCTTGCTATGCTCTTGTGTAAACAATAACTAGAAACATTTAGTAGTTCTAAGGCATTAGAATTGTACCACTGTATCTATCACAGGTACCAAATTACAGATTACAGTAAATTTGTAATCAATTAAAATACTGAAGAAAAATAGATGCTTTTAAAAAGTTAATGGGTAGTATATTTCAAACAAAAAGCTATTAATCACCAAAGTTTTAAGAAATAAAAATATTCTATACAAAGTAGTATGTTAAGCACTTTATGTATATCATCTCAATCTTTCTAATCATGAGCCTGGTACTATTATGATCCTCATTTCTCAGTTATGAAAAGAAAGATAAAGAGGTTTTAGGAAATTTAACCTACATAAGGTGAAGTCAGGGTTTGAAACCAGCAGAGCCCAAGATCTTAAGAAGAAGGTACTGACAATTTAATGCTTATTTATTCATAATATTAGTTGCCCTAATGTCAAAATTACAATTTTAAAATTTAGTTCACTTCTCTTAAACTAAAGAAACCTATTTGAAAAACCTGTATACAATCTTCACAAGTGTACACACAGTGCTATCTTTTTTCCTTTATCTTAGGGCTGATAGTGAAGAAAAACTATCCAGAATTTTTAGAAAAGTTCTAAATACCTATATGAACATACAAATAAAAAAGAAATGTAGATAAATAAATATGTCTTTCTCCACATGTTTGTAGGAGAAAGACATAAAGGCTATTTGAAAAAAGGATTTGGCTGTTCTGTGTACACTAAGAAATAAAATGGTCACCCCATTCTTTAGAATGCCAAAAAAAATTAATAAGCAACAGCCACGGAGGCATTAAAAAAATGTGAATACTTTTATGCTCAACTTAACTATCATTGCAAATCATAAATTTTCAAATACTATTAAACATTTAAGCAATTACATGGTTTTATTACTATGAGATGTCTGAACAAAGAAACTAGAATGATTAAACATAATTTTCCATTCCATGTATGGAATACTGCTCAAGAGTGGTAGTTTACGAAAAGCTTAGAAAAATGAAGCATTATCTTCAGTAGTCTAAAAAAACCTGATAGACCAATCACAGGATCTAAGAAAGTCAAGGTTTAACGGCCTTATGGTAATAGTAAAGAAGTATTTTAGGATTATTTAATTTTCCATGTAGGCTACAAAAACACATATGCAAAGGAAAACCAAAAAGACAGCTATGAGAAATATTACTCTATAAATTAAAAAATATTCATTCTTACTAATCTAAAATACTTATCTCTATGTTTAACATTAATGGCTCTTCATTTTCTGTTAGCACTAAATGACTTACTCATAGTTTTTCATGATTGGGATTTCTTCTATTAGATAAGAGGAATGAAGATGTAGGCAGAGAGTAAAAACCAAAAACTGACATGAAATTACAACAAAGCAAACGAATTTCCAAACAGAGACAGATCTAATATAAGGAAAAAAAAGGTTTGGGGGGCTTTATTTTTACAAAGTGAGTTATTTTAATCAAAGAGCACATACAATTTAACAGTACAGTTGACCCTTGAACAACAAGGGGATTAGGGGGACCAATCCCCTGTGTGGTTGAAAATCCCCATATAACTTTTTGACTCCCCCAGACCTAACTACTAACAGACTACTGTTGACTAAAAGCCTTACTGGTAACATAACTGATCCACATATTTTCTATGTTATATGTATTATATATTGAATTCTTACAATAAAGTTAGTTAGAGAAATAAAAATGTTAAGAAAACATAAAGAAGAGAAAATATATGTACTAAGTGGAAGCAGATCATCATAAGGGTCCTCATCTTCACATTAAGTAGGCTGAGGAGGAGCAAGAAGAGGGGTTGGTCTTGTTGCCTCAGGGTGGCAAAGGTGGAAGAATCTCCACATATGAGTGGACCCGGGCAGTTCAAACCCATGTTGTTCAAGCTCACTTGTACACTATTAATCATTTCAATCATCAAAAAAAAAAAATCTTAATAAAGAAAAGGACAATTTGAGAACTGCTTGCATTAATGGCAAGCTAGGTCCTTCAGACGAACCCTTTCACTGAGGATAAAGTTGGATGAAATATTTTAAAGATATTTTTAAAAGCTTCACAAAAATTAAAAAAGAAAGAAAAGTTTCAAAGAACTGGCAAGGTAGTGAAGAATCACCATGTCAAAATCAGGAAGACGGTAATAGCAGAGGATGACCCCAGTGTTAAATACCTGTTTTCCCCTGAGATCATCTCCTATTTCCTAATCCACAGAAGAAACAGCTGTGAAACTCAATGGCAGTTTTAGCAGCGTTTCAGGGGCAAGAGGACAAAAGTTAAAGGCCCACAGAAGGAGGGAATTTCAACTAGTATCCCCTACACGGGATCCCGAGGGATATAATCGCAGGGAAATGATTAATCTGAAGTAAACCAGCCCTCACATAGACTTGTATCACTGGCAGAAGCCAGAGAACCTGAGGCCTAAATACTTGGAGTAATGTGGTTCTAGAATGACCAAAATAAATTAAAGTTTGCCCTGATCGAAAAAGATACTTTCATCACACAAAGTTAACAAGGTACACAAGTAAATGAGAAATAAGTATCTTGTAAAATAATAAAACAAACTGAAAATATATGAAACATTGAAACTCTCAGAGGATATTAAAAAAATATGCTTACTTGGTTTATAGAAATAAAAGAATATGTTGAAACTATCTGCAATGAGTAGAAAACTATAAAAAGTGATATTGCTGAGTTGAAAAATAGCCAAATAAAACTTCTAAAATGAAAAATACAATAACCAAGATTAAGAACTCAATAGCTAGGTCTATCAGCAGACTCAACACTGCTGAAAAGATAATTAATGAACTGGAAAATAAGTTAGCCAGAATGCAGTACAAAGAGACAATAGATAAAAAATATGAGAGTAGAGACAGGTAAGATAGAGTGAAAAGATCTAACACATATTTAATTGAGTCCCAAAAGGACAGGAGACAAACAGTAGCTGAAATCATAACAGCTTTCATCAGTTTTCATATTCCAAAAGGGATGAAAGATACCACTCACAGTTCATGAAACCCAGCAACAAACTCCAAGCTCAACAAATAAAAGGAAATCTACTCTTAGACACTTTGTAGTAAAATTACAGAAAGACAAGAAAACTTTAAAAACAGTCAAAAAAAATCCAGAGAAACCTCAAAAAACTGAAAAAAGTTAGTCTGACAACTGACTTTTCAAAAACAACAATGAAGCCAGTAGAATAGCATTATCAAGGTGGGGGTAGAGAGGACTGCCGACCCGGAATTTTTTACCAGTGAAAATATCCTTTTCAACTAAAGACATTCTCAGACAAATTAAACCTCAAGAAAGTTTGACACTAGCAGACACTCACTAAAGGAAATTCTCAAGTGTGTACTTAAGGCAGAAGGAAAACGATTCCAGAGGTATGAGATTTAGAAAGAGCAAAGGGAGTGGGGGAAATGTGGGCAAATTCAAATGAGAGCAGTATGAAACAGCAACATTACATCCTGTAGGATTTAAAAAATTAGTTAGGATTACAACACAATGATAGCATGAAAGCTATTTAAAGATTCCTAAATTGTCCAGGAAAGTAAAATAGTAATTACCATTAGACTTTACTCAATAAGGGCACAAGTCATAATTTCTAGAATAATCACAGAAACTGAGAGTCTACTTTTCAAACTAGTTGAGGAGAAAAATGGATGAAAAATATTTAATCAATCTAAAAGAAGCCCTTAGTTAAAAAAAAAATGGGAAGTGTTAATAGAGCATTTGTCTGGTTTACTAAGAGACTGTATAACTATACGTATCAGGACAAGTCTAAAAGACTAGGCCTTTTTTGTTCTTGTTAGGGCAGGGATTAAACAAAGTGTTATGGTTAAAGAAATTCAGGCTAAGAAAATACTTTTAAAAAAATATTCAGTCACTATCTACACGTGTATACAATACTGTGCATGTGAGCATGCTTTGAAGACAGTTTGAGAATCTGTTTGATTCCCCCCTTTAAGCTACTTACAGAGACATATTTCCACTAATAAGTCACTAAAGGATTAACAAGTAACAAGTACCTTGTAGCTCCTCTTCTATCTCCTCTTCATCTTCGCTGGAAGAAGCTAAGTAGGCTTGAAAATCCATATCCAAAAGCTCTTCCTTTTTAAATTTCCTGTTGAGTGTTGTAATTCTTTCATGATCAGTCTCATCCCAAGTGATCTCCACCTTTTATCAACAAATAAGAAAAAAAAAAAGCCAAAATTGTTAAAGATTATATAGTTAACTTGGCTGTTTAACAGTAAGTTAAAAAAAGTTAAGACACACTAAAACAAATACATGAATGGCATAATTAACGGAGTATCCTATTTGTAAAAAGAAACCATTTCTATGAGCTTACACCTTCGTCTTCCTAACTCTCTGTTATATAAAGGGTATGCCATTATTGAAAGTTATTGAAAGTAAAAATTAATCAGTGTGTGGGTTAATTATGGTGAAAAAAAATAAGCAAATGTACTGGTGAAAAAGTTGCCATTATTATGAATCAGTGAAAACATGTCTTTCACCTGGAATTCTAGTATTTCAGGAGGGTGAAAGACATATTACACATTAAACTCCTATGATACATGAATTCATCTATAACATGACTGGTCTGGTGATTGACTCCTGTCCTCTACACAGCCCCTATTCTCAATAGGGTCCTGCAAGCATCACAGGGTAGATCCCATATCCTTGTTTTTTTTTTTCCCCTCTCAGGCCAATCTCCCCAGATGAGGACAGCAAAATAGGTATGAATTAACTAAGATATCTTTAAAATCACTGCTACTGTTTTAGAAGTTCCAGGTAGTCACAGGATTCAGAATTATCCCTATTCTGATAATTAAGTCTGAGCTGATAACCACTAAACTGCTGCTGGAACTGGGACATATGTTGGTAATACCGCTAGGACTAAGAACTCGAGACTGGCTGGCTGGATGGGTTGGGCTGGCCCTGGTCATTATTTTGGCCCTGAAAATAACATAACTTTACATTTTATGTGACTGA
Organism: Indri indri; assembly: GCA_004363605.1. Lineage (NCBI taxonomy): Eukaryota > Metazoa > Chordata > Mammalia > Primates > Indriidae > Indri > Indri indri. The sequence continues at coordinate 3,183 of RJWJ010019992.1, read as the reverse complement.
ATATTTTAGACTTCACTTATCACATAATGGTAGGGTTTTACTATACTCAGTAACTAATCAATGCCACATAGTGCCCACCACAGTACAACGAGTGACAGATATAGCAACTCTCTCTGCCACCGGCCCCTCCTCAGAGGAGCATAGTGGTTTGTCACACAGGAAAGCCAGAGAGAAGCCATTGTGGCTGCTGTAGAGTACAGCTGTGGGTAGAAGATTTACAGGGAAAAAGAAAAATGAGAAGGCAGTCACCTAAGTAATAAACTATTTCAACAGACAAAAACTCTTCAGCTGTTTGTTATTAAGCATTAATGTCACTTCTATTAGTCCTGAATTAGTCTACATCATTTGTTTTTATAATTTTGGATTATATCTACAGAAAAATGTGCTCCTATTTTAAATTTTCACAAGCTTTAACTGTCACTTGAGACATCTGCTGGGATATTAATAACTGATATATTACTTACTAAAGAACCTAGTTGAATAAGTGTGTGTGAAAGATAGGAGAGAAAAAAAGAAACATTAGAAGGTAAGTGACTTAGGCTTAAAGGCATAAAAGGAATCTGAAAATAGGTTCAAACAGTGTGGTAGATAAAAATGCAAACACAGCTGTGTCTCATTTCTATTTGTACTTGTGCATTTAAATTTTGAATACTTCCCATTTCTAAAGATGCCATAAGAAAATAACACACGAAATCTCTTTTTAAAGCAATAGAGGGTACACATTTTTAAAAGTTAAGAAATACCGTTGATGTTCCCATTGCAGCAGATGTGAAATACTTTGGTTTATATGCTGTCAGATCCACTTCTGAGGCTACATCCTTGGGCTCGTCATCAAAAGTAATATCATCTGGTATAAACCTAAGACGCAAAGAAAAAATAAATTTACTTATACATATGCTACAGTGATAAATAGCCAGAGTTTAGATTCTCATCTAATTAGTTGTAGCTTACATATACATACCATATAAAATTTGTATAGAACACACAAATAGAAGAGGAAACAATGTTAGAAACAACCTTGGTATAAAATTTCTGAAATTCATAAGCTATAAATCTGCAATTCCACTGAATTTGAGCAAACGCAGTATAGACAGAAAACCAGCATTAGGAGTCAGTTAATATGAGTCAGGTGCAAGCACCTGTGGGTCCCTCATGTTTCAAAAAGAATCCTGATAGCACAGTCACTGGCTATGTGGTATTTTGAAGATCAAACAGAATTATCAACAGGTAAGCATTCTGAATGCAAATTACCATATACATGAGGTGTCACTGAAAATAAGGAAAAGCTTAAGGTTGATTCTTCAAGACTAAAAAATCTTAACCATATTATCTTATAATTTCCATTTCACAAATAACTAGCTGTTAAACGTGAATTAGCTACTGTAACTATTTGATAACTTTTAGGCATCAGGCTAGGGAAATGGAAAAAAGAGTTGAGTTAAATAATCTAGGTTTTATAATTCATGTAGATTTCTGTTTAAATACACACACGAAAAGCATATGCTATATATTTTATCAAAAATACTTTTGGGGGGAGAAGGAATAATTAAGGTTCATTAGGTTAAATAAAAGTCTCCTCCAGATACACTTATATACAGACTTAGAAGAGAATATTGGCCTGAGATCAATATTTTTAAACACTATCCAATACGCTTGCTTTTATATTTGGGATAGAGGGAAAAAGGTTTCCTTAGATAACTGGATGGCAGCAAGAAACTCAATTTTCTTTTCTGATGTTATGTATGACAAAATAAAACAGTGAATGTAAATTTTTTTCATGGTCACTGACCTTATTTTCTAGGTACTCTCAAAGCTTATCCTAACACTGCAAGAAAATGTCCCAAAAAGGAAACAAAGAACAAAATGATCATGAAAAGAACAAGTTAATGTGAATTCATAAAATCCCAAGAGCCTGACATTCTAACAAATATTTGGTAACTATACTATTTAAACATTCGAAACAAGAACGTCCTATTGAAATTGTTAAAAGGGAAGCAAATACCTTGCCTGTTGTGGTCATCCCATTTCTGCCATATACTATAGCATGCTAAAATCTTAACCCGAATTAACAATTCAAAAAATTTCTTTGTATTTTTCTATCAGTCTGAATATCTTTGAGGCATGAAAGCCACAGAGACTATGAAATCATGCATCTTTTTCTGAAATATTTCATTTTGAGAACAAAGCCTCTAACAAAGTTTGATCCAAAGAAGTGAATTCTATTGAAAATGTATAGTAGAATGGTTTACTGGGTTCAAAAAGACTAGGCCAATGATAAAATGGTAGAGTAGTTCAGCTTCCTGTTTCCTTAGAACTGACATTCACAACCACCTACAGTTTTTAGCTCTGGGTCAGGAAAGCCTGAGCACATGGTGAAAATAACACCCAAGTCTGAAGACAATGCCAGCAATACCATTCATCCACTGAAACAGCAGTTAGAGCAGCGCTGTTCAATAAAACTTTCTGTGATGAGGGCAATGTTCTGTATGTGCTGTCCAAGATATGACCATTACTTACTTGAAATGTGTCTAATGTAATTATGCAACCAAATTTTTAATTTTATTTAACATTAAATACATTAAAATAATGAGATCTGACTAGAGGCTAGTGTATAGGGTGGCATGGATCCAGTACACTGGAGATACCCAGTCTATTAGCAAATTCCTCTGCCCCCGCCTCATGCTTTTTTAACAGTTACTTCATCTGGTTCCTAGTGCTAAAGAGAGTTTTAAGGAAATATCACTGCATATGACACATCATCTTAAGAACACAGCCGACATGTTTGAAAGGACGAAAACGCACAGATGATTCATACATCTTCTTATTCGTTTTATTTCTTAGGAGTGATGTTCCACAGGACAGAGTTCATTGAAAAGCAAAAAATACTTTTAGAATATAAACCAGAGAGCACTACCGGTTCAAACATTTTACCTCTTACAATCATGTTGTGCTGTAAGATTAAATTGGTAAGACTGGATTACCTTAGATCTATGAAGGAACAACTACTTTCAAATTCCAGGCCATCACAATCCTCGTAAATTTTACTGGCTGTTTCAGGAGAATCACAGTCTACTACTGCATAATAGTATTTCAGTCGTTTGAACTGATAATCTCTCAATTTTTCTCTAGAGGCCCTAAAGTAGGAAAAACTCATTAAGCTTACTTATATAGAAACACAAAAAT
>RJWJ010019991.1:0-29629 GCA_004363605.1 Indri indri | reverse complement strand
GAGAAATACACACAGAAATCCGGTATCTTACAAAATGATTTATGTTTCATTCATGTTTTAATTCTATTTTTAGTAAAACTTGATCATAATTAGACGCAAATGGTACTATGAAGCCTTGGTCAGTATCGAGTAAGTGATATATCGTCACTGACTGCACTAGAATCTCCTGACCCTTTGGAAACTGAGCTAGAAAAATGAAATATGGAGGACAACCCCAAATTCCTATCTTTTCTGAGGTTGCCAAGAAAATATGGGCCCTCTGAATCTGCTGAGGTGCTATAGGTTTGGCTCATTCTAATCTCCTGTGTAGTCTCAGGTTTCCTCCCCATCAAAGTTAAGTCAGGGCCTTCAGAGGCTCTGTAGAGAGCTGCCAAGGTGACATTCCTTGCCACAAGTTATTGTGCACCTTAGTTCACGCAGCCAGGCATTAGGAGCATCAAAGTTATCTTCAAACTTTTGGTTTTGTGGTTTGAAAAAAACCCAAACAAGAATTCTTCGGGAATTGCTCTTTCAAGAATCCTAGCTTGGCTGGTCTGACTCCCAAAGACTACTGTGACAGAATAATCTTTCATAAGGGCATTAAGTTTTGCCTTATTTCTCATTAGGTCCAAGCTCTTTTATGGCAATAGCGTGTAATGTAGTACAGCCACTGTGATCACATCCAAGGAATAGGTCGTGGAAGGACAAACCAAAATACTTAGGTGTGATCCAAAAGGAAGAATAAATGCCCCATCCAAAGAATTATAATATATTAAAATTACATATAATATAATCAAATTCATATTACAATCGGAATTTTCAAACTTATACCAACAACAAATAACACAAATATACAGCGTTCCATCATTACTGAAAACCATGGGGGTGTGTAGCTCAGAAAGAGAAACTGGAGGGTCTGGGCCTGTACAAAGGACCTCGGAAGCACTTGTCCTGTTCTTATACAATATTCGTTCAATCAGCATCATCCGTTCAGGGTATCTGTTAACACACGGAAATGAGGGTGATTAGCTCTCTGCTTCCTCAGGAACTCTCAATCCACACGTTCCCTGACCATCACAGCTTGGAAGAGAGTATGAACCTGGGCAGAAGAGAGCTTGGTCAATCTCTGGTCCATGAACCCAATTCAGGAATCGGCGTAGTGGTTAGCAGGCCAGGGTGTTGTGATGTGCAGGCTGCTCCCTCTCTCTTCCCAGGCAGCTGGTCTTCCAGAATGCAGATGCTGGGCTGCCTCCCTGCCAGACAGTGGTGAGTCTGGTTGGAGGGGCACATCTGGGAGATTTCCGGTAGCAATCTCCGGAGGCTGGACGAGATAATCAGGCTTCATAAATTGCGTTGACTAGACAGTAAAATATTTATTATGATTCTTCTTCTTTTTTTCCGAAGTTCAAAAATCCTTGTTATCCCTGGGCTGAAGTCTGTGTACACATGAGAGGAATTCACAATTAGATCAGAAGCAGCCTGCTACCACTTAGGGATGACCTCAACCTGCAGCAGGCGGAAGGCAGTGGTGGGATCTGCATATGTGCTTCATTTAATTGTTTTTTTCCAATAAAACGGAAAGGTCTAGGAATCAAGAGAAAGCAATCTAAAAGACTAGCCTGTGTGGTGGTCTTTTATTAGTTCTTAGTGTACAAAGTATTTTCTTATATGGGTGACAAACAGAAGCAAATAACTTAGGTGTTGTTTAAAAATAGACTTTTGTATGAATAATGTTTAGTCTTAAAGATAACTAATTTTTTCTTTACTTTGAGTCTCTACTAAAAGCAAATGGAAAGTTGTGGGAATTATTCAGACAATTCAGATCAAAATACTGGTTTGCCTTTAAATGTTGAGATAATGGAACAAAAACAGTCACAGCTCCCTTGCGGTTAGTGACCAAGTGTTCTCCTTGGGTTCCTTGGTGGGGTCTTGGCTGTATCCTCAAGCCAAGTCACCTATCAGTGGAAAAACCTTACAGATTTATCATAAAGGAGGGCTTTAACTTTCTGCCAAAGGTGGACAACTGTTTTTCTTAAATGCTCACTAGTTAATAATTTGGCATTCAAATGTTTCAGTCCATGAGTAATCAACACTGATTACAGAAAGAGGAAGATTTTCCATCTGGGTTTAAGATGACTCCTGCCTTGGGCCTTGCTACTGTCAGCCCCAGCTCCTGCCATTGCCCCTGGGTTCCCACGCTCCAGTGAAACCTCCTGAGCATTCCCAGACCTGTCCAGATCACTCACTCCTCCATGGCGTTACACTTGCTATGTGCCTCCACACTTTGTCCCTTGGGCAACCTCCTGTGCATTCCCTTGTGAGATTTCCTGGCTCCCATCCTCATCTCCTGATGCCTTTCCCATCAATCCACCCCCACCACATTCTATGCTGAGATAGGCATCTGTCTTTTGGGCTCCCATTGCATCCTAGTCACATCTGTACAATATTGCTTTTCTTCTTTCAACAGCCACAGACATTTACTAAGTGCCTCTGGTGTGGTAGGTCCTGCTCAGATAGTGAGAATACAGACACGGTCTCCACTCTCATGAGGCTTCCATTCCAGGTGAGGACTGTAATAAACACACACATGACATGATGCCAGCCAGTGCTATGACAAAAGCGTAATCGAGGTTTTCCTTGTCTGACTTTCCCAGTAGACGGCCAACTCCGAGAGCAAGGGCTGGTAAATGGAACATAGAGTGAATCATTAGCATATAGTAGGTGCCAGTAAGTGTTGAATGAATGAGCAAACAAAAGGTATATTTAGTGGACTTTTCACTCTGTTCCCAATCTTTTCAATACTGAAGGGCGTAAAAGAAATGAACACCAATTTTGCCTGTTGTTACAGTTGGAAAGTTTTCTCTTCTCAAAGAATATTTATGTGACATTTTCAGAGTTAATAAAGAATTTTCCCTCTGACTACAAAACAACCATCAGGTCAAATAGACAGGCACATGGCTGTAGCCTCCTCTGACTATCATTGATTCATCATCCAGATAGATCACCCACAAGACACGTGAAAAAGGACAGCTCTGTCTACAGGTTTTTATTTCTATTAAATTCTCTGGCATATGATCTTGAACAAACATTTTTTGTCAATATTTGATAAAAAGTCTGATTCAATCAAGTAAATAAAGCATTAGAAAAAATAATTTCATTCCTTTGCTAAACTAAATCCATTAAGACTCTAACACAAGAAGAACCGAGGACAAAGGATATTTAAAACAAAACAAAACAAAACAGTGAGACCCATTGCTCATTTGCATTTTAAAATTAATTGCTGCCCTAATTATTCATCAGTATAAGCATAAATGAAGCAAATATAACTTAGAGTAAGATTTTAGACACCCACAGGCTTCTCCCCTCAAGAGTAAATTGTCAGAATGGTTCACCGTGAGTTTATTTTTATTGTCTTTCTGTGATTGAAGAAAGAGAGAAGATTGGCAATGGAGCCAAATGGGAATGAAACAGAGACTCCAGGAAAAGAGAGAGACAGAGAGACGCAGGTAGGTACTTTTAGTTTTCACTTGTAGGATGTGAGAATTTAACAACCAATAAAGAATGTTGGGATGAAGGAGCTGCCCTGGAAACCTTATTGAAGCTGCTCCTCTGTGAATTTTAAGTGTGACTCCATGACCCCAAGATGGAACCTGATGCAAAAAATTTAGTTCGGCGTGGTGTCATTACTTGTCTGTCCTTGTGTAAAAAAGATTGATTGATTTGAACATTTGCTCCATCTACTTCCCTCTGCCTTAGTTTGGGCTGCTATAACAAATACCGTAGGCTGGGTGGCTTAAACTGTGAGTTATTGCTCATAATTCTGCAGGCTGAGAAGTGCAAGATCAGGTGCTGGCTGATCAAGGTTCCTGGTGAGGGCTGTCTTCCTGGTTTGCCGATGGGTGCGTTCTCTGTATCCTCACGTGGCTGAGAGAGAAGGGGGGGGGGGGAGGAAGAGAGAGAGAGAGAGAGATCTTGGGTCTCTTCCCATTTTTATAAGATCATTAATCCTATCATGAGGGCAATACTTTCATGACCTTATTTGAGACTAGTCACCTTCCAAAGGCTCCACCTCCAGATACTATCACATTAGGGATTAGGGCTTCAACATATGAAACTTTCGGGGACACAAACATTTAGTCCATAGCACCCTCACACCATGTCGACAGGGCTGTAGGAGGCTTTAAGCACAGCTGGAATAATTTCTCTGGTACATAATCAGGTATTCATTGTTGGTAATCTCTATCAAAAGCTTATGAAGCCACACAATGATACTGAATAACAAACAACCCTAAATCTCAGTGATTTAAATTAATCATCTATGCTCTTGCTTCCTGGGCTGCAGGTCAGCGGTGGCCTTGCTGATCTAGGAGGGCACAGCTCAGCAACTCTCCTCCAGGTATGCTCTACAGGTGCATGGCCCCATTGGGACAACTCTGCATCGAGCTGCAGGCTGAGTTCAGGCTTGTTTCATCTGCCTCTCATTCTGTAAGGATCATCTGAGGGCACGGAGCTGTCTGGCTCATGATCTTTTTGAGGTGCAAGCAGAAGCTCTCAAGGGGTGAGTGTAGACAAGCAATGACTTAAGGCAGAGGCTCCAAATTGGCATATGGCCATGTCTTCCCAGGTTTCATTGGCCAAAGGAAGTCCCATGGTCAACCTCAAAATCAGTAGGGTAAGAAAGTAAACTCTTCCCATGAAGGACAGTGTGTTTACATGTTATGTGTGGAGCGGCAGTGACTATCTGCTGAACAATAATTTAATCTTTCATGACTATCTACATTTAAAGAAAGTCCTTTATTTTCTGATTTAGGCCTTTATACATGAATTATTCAAAGTTTGCCTTTTCTGTTTTCTCCTGAGTGTGTTAATTATAAGTATGTTAGAATAGCCAGAAAGATCTCTTAGTAAGACAGATATATGGAAGATTTAGAAAAACTTGACTTTGGATGAACCTCCAGCAGAAACAGCCTGAGGTGGTCTAGTTGAGTCTTCACTCTGCTGTTTGAGATAGGGGTCTGTGGGATGTGGGTCTACAGGTCTTATTCGATTTTGAGGCCATGCACTGAACCTCCTGGCATAGACCAGACGGGCAGAATTCCGCCTCTGCAGATGCGTGCCTGACTTTACTGCTCCGATTACAGCATCACCTCTCCCCTGTCACCAACTGGCAGCCCACAGCAAAAGATGTTTTTCTGATCATTTTGCACTCATTAAACGCAGCTGTCACAACAGTGGATGCGAGGACGCATGCAAAACTTTTCTGCCACATCAAAATAAAGCTGAAACGCCTTTTAGAAAAAAAGAGCTGAAGCCTTTGAAGCCTATTCTCAAGGAGTATTGGAAAATCACCTTTCGTCATTGACAATTGAAAGTGTTCCATTGCAACACAAATTAAATCTCCACCCAGGCTAGAGAAGCGTCATCCATCAAAATTTTGCAGCAGAAAGCATTTGGCCTACCAGTTGGGCTTCAGTCATGCCATTCCTGGGTCAGAATGACTCGTACTCATTGTACCAGCTGATCCCTGCTAAGCATTTTAGTGGGGTGGGGTAGTATTAGAAATGTTATATGAGAATGAAATAACTGGACCCCTACTAAGTACCCTATTAGAGAATGAAAACAAACTCAAATTCTGGAACCGCAACGAGGCCCCTCTGGATGGGGCAGTGTGGCTTCCATGATTCAGATGCAGTCATCAGAATTCACTTCACCAGAATCCACTTGACCCCTGGCCTGCGTGGGAACCAGTAAGAATGATACATTCCAGTAATGTGCCTATTGATGTGGCACCTTGTAAACTTTCCTGTTGCTACCCAATGTCACTCTTACCTCTTGGCCAGCTCTAAAGATGACCCTGGCCTCTACTTACTTCTCTAAGAAGCCTTCCATCAGCTCCCCTGGGCTGAGTACTGGGACCCATCTGCGTTCCCTTCAAGCTCTTTGCCCACCCCAATCACAGCAGTTATCACTTTATGCCTGTCCTGGAATCATCTGCCCACACATCCCCACTAGACCAGGGTTTGAGAGTAAGGCCTGTGTCCATGATCTTATGTGTGGCCCTAACTGTAACACAGGGTTTGGCACAGAGAAAGCCCCCAGGATAGCTGGTGGCAGAACAGGGAGGGAGGAAGGGAGGCAGGAGAGCAATGGTGCTAGATAATTCCACGGGGTGGGTAGGCACATCTTTCAGTCAGATGCTGCTTGTGCACACCAGGTAACGCAAGTACAGGTGTTTCGGTCTTGACCCACCTCCTCTCTTCCACCCCACGGGTTACGTTACTGGTTCCTGGGCACATGGGCAACAATTATTGAATAAGCAGGAGGAAAAGCATTCATTTTCTGGGTGGGTGTATCAGTCAGGGGCCAAGAAAACCCACCTCGTGAGATGTTTGACAAGTATTTCCTACCTCACCGTCATCTCCCCTAAGCTCCCCCTCGGGGGAAGCCTACAGAAACCAGGAGAAGGGGGCACCTGCACTCTGAAAGCCGAGCGGCTGAGCAGGTAGGAGTTGTTCAGGTCCTTTGTCCATCACAGGATGGGACACACGTGTCAGTGACCCAAAGCCAGCAGCACAGGCTGTGGTGTCTGATGGTTATGTCCCCCTCGCTCTGTGTTCCTGGGATGTGTGGTGGTGCTGTGGGCCACCCCGAGAAAGAAATGTAAAAAATGGAGATACTGCCTCTACCATGAAGCCACAGTGGAGAGAAAAACCCAAAGACTGGATAGAAATGGTGGATTTAAAGAAATTATGGATGAAGACCTAGAATCCCCTGGTGTTCCGGTTACTGTCTGAGTGCGTGCTGGGCATGACCGCAGACGTGAGTGGAGATGAAAAGGGGAAGCCTGCGAGTGACAGAGTCCCAAGCTTGGCGTGCTTCAGTGTCTTAGGGGAGCCCCCAGGGAGAAGGAGCCCATTGCCTGTGCTGGGCTCTGCTGCTTGCTGGAAAGGGAAGAATTCACTTACCGGTTGCTTTGTGTATACGCAAAGGTATCTTGGTTAGATACTTTTTTTAGTAATTTGAATTTATTAGACCTTCTTTCTAAACTTTTACCAACAAATCAAGAATCATTGATTGTGTGTCTCCTGTGTGCCTAGTACCTCTGCCAGGGATGTCGTTCTCCCTGCCTGAGGCATAGCTGCTGTCTTCTCTTCCTTCCACACTCACCTTGAACATCCCCTCCTCGGAAGCTGTCCTGAGGTCTCCTGTTGGAAGTCCGTGTCCTCTTCTCCATCATTCCTTATCTTAGGCCCTTGCCCCTACCTAACCATAATTATTAATATAATTGATAATTAGCTTATTTATCTGTCATTTGTTTGCCTTCTCCAGAAGGGCAGGACCAGTGTCTATATCCTTAACCCTTGACCTGGTGTCTGGCACATAATAGAAATGAAACAAAATACGTAGCATGACTAAATAGATATGCACGAAGCATAACACAAAATCAAATAACATTGTTCCTTTTTCTCAAAACTTGATGATATTGGGAAGAGCCATGTACACAGATAAGTAACACAGTGAGGCATTCCAAGGTACTTCCTTTTAAGAGGATGCAACGGTAACTAATAGAAAGGGCTGCAGGTGATCTTGGTGCAGGTGCAGGGAGGGTCCCTGGCTTTTCAGAGGAGGGGAAGGACAAGCAGAGAAGCCGAGTTGGTCTGTGGTAGAAACAGGAGCAGCACCCAGCTCCTCGTGAACAATGCTTCTCCCGTTCACTGTGGCAAGTGAGCGAGCGTGTGTGTGTGTGTGTGTGTGTGTGTGTGTGTGTGTGTGTGTCTAGCCACAGCCTGAATTGGCAGTGACGCAGGTGTCTTGGAGGGTTCCCCTGCTGTGACGAGTTGCATTGGGTTTCTTCTGGTCTTCCTCTCACTGTCTCCGTCCCTGTCTCTCTTGCTCCCTGGTGTCAAGCTGACTGCTCTGTCCCTCCTCGATGGTGGCCCATGTGCTTCTGCCATTTTCAGGGGGGAATAGCAGCTTACACCATCCCATTAAATAACATAGGCTGTTATTTAATGATATTGTTCATGCCCCTCTTAAAACTATTGTCTGTACCCCTTTTATTTTAATTAAAAGGAATTCATAATTCAATATAGTTGGAAACATTTCTGAGCATTTCCTTAAGGATCATTCAGGGCTCCCTGGCATAGGGCAAAACTAAGACTGGCTCTCAGAGGGTTAAAAATGCTTGCCAAGAAAGGGACCCTGAAGACTGCAGCTCATTTAAAGGAACTGGCCCAACCCTGAGAATTAAGGCAGGCAACCACCTAGAATGGTAAGGACCACCCCGAACTCAGGAGGCTTTAGAATTTATTTTTTCATTAATGAATGCTTCAGAAAGTGCACTGTCCCTAATTCCCTTCTTTGAAAGATGGAAACTTTAATGTGCAGTTAATTAAATGTTCTGTTGATTTGCAAGCCCTGAGCTCTCAGAGGCCTCGGGGAGGTGGAGGCAGGTTTAGAAATCAAACAACAGGAGGACTGGCTGTCCCTGATCTGACCACAGTGCAGCCGGCACTGTTTGCTGCAGACGCCCGAGAGGCACTGGAGGCGCCCCTGTGGCCAGGCCTGCCGTTCTGGGCCTCGGTGGTTCCCGCATGGCTCTGTTTACTGTTGAGAGGAGCAAAGCCCAGTCAACAGGTCCAGGCCCTGGCAGAGAGGAGGCTAGCCCGAGCCTACATCTCTCTCCTGGCTGCCTTGCTTTCAGAAACATTCTTTTTGTTTTACCCCCCAAATTTTCCTAGTGCTTCAGCACATCTTTGTACTGAGAGGAGGTGTGTCATCCTGGAATTCTTTTCACAGCAAACTAAAGAACCCAGTTGTGGTGCTGGAGGCAGCTTGAGAACCTGCAGGCTTTCTGGGTGCGGTTATTTAACAGGAGAGCAGAGGCGCTGCCGGGGTGGGTTTACTTGTGCAAAACACAGTGCTGGCAGGCTGGGTGGGGGCTGAGGGCATCCACACGGGTGGAGCAGGGCGGGGCCGGAAGGAAACGCAAAGGTACTTAGGATCTCAGACTGAGTGGGAAGGGGCCACAAAGCTTGTCTTCCCTCGCTCCCATTTTATCGCTGAGGAAATGTAGTCGAGAAATTGAGAAGCTTGATTTTGCAAGAGAAAGTGTGGTTTGCTCCAAATAACTAGCACCTGTTAACAGTGACAAGCTTATCATCCATTTGGCCCTGGCTAAAGGCACAACTTATGTAGTTACCAAATGACAACTTGCAGGGTTATTACCACCAGAGCACACACTTCCTTCAACCCCATTCATGGCAAGAACAAAGTGCCAATACCTGATGAAAATACGCTTGCAGATCGTTTGGGCACTGGAATCCCTCACTTGTAACTCTCCCGTGTGGTCATCTTGCGTACGGTGCCCCAGACAGCTGGCAACGATCTGAGGTTTGACTTTGGAGAGTCTTGGCGGTGCTACTGTATTCTTATTATGAATAAAAATTTTAAACCCAAGCTGATAAACATATTTTTTTCACACTGAATTCATCAGGAATACATTAACATTTTCTAAAAGGTAAAGACAGAAAAAGTGAAAGAATTGAAAGGAGAACATTAGGATGTATTTGGCCACTAGGATCTCTGTTTCCATCCGCTCCTGTTCATGAGGCAGAGCTTCACCCCATATAACTAATGCACAGGGAATTAGCCTATGGAATAATGATCCTTCCCGATGCACAGGATATGCACCCGTTCCTGTGTATGCGCAGAGCCATTCATCCCGAGGAGGAAATCTGGAGTGAAAGCGCACAGCATGTTTTGCATAGGTTCTGTAAAAGGATCCAGGCAAAACAGGCTTTGCAACATTAGTTATGATCATATATGGAAAAAGCAGTTACTTTCTGGGGTGACATATGGCTGGATTGGTACAATGCCCAGGAATCTCAATGTCCCCCCTAGAAGGGTGAGCCCTGGCTTCATCCTACACCTGCATTGTCCTCGGGACAAACAGTACAGGCAGCTCGCGGACAGATCACCGGCAAGGAAAACCACATCCACCTGTGCCGGGGCCAAAGCTGCTGCGAGCTCTGGCAGTTGGCAAGTGCTAAGGTCCCCTTCTGTGAAAATGACTTTTTCCAAATCAGGGAAGTTATGAATGGGGCCCAAACCCATCTGCTTAAGATTCAAGCACGGTGACACTCCATAGTAAACAACAATAGAGACAACCCTGATGACAAAAACATGAGAACACTTTTCTTGAGTAGGAATGATCTCACCTTCAAGGGATGAAAATTTAACCTTGTTCTGCTACTATTCTGTAACCAGTAAACTCATTTCCAACATTTCTAATGTACTCAGGCAAATAAATTGAGCTTTAGTATGGAAGAGATGGGGGAATGTGATCACTTGAGTACATGATATTCATTCACCCACTCATTCATTTAGCTGATTGTTAATTAATTTGGTTAACCCTCCTGGTTACCAGCTCTGTGCTCAGCACTGGGAACACAGAAAGCCTCTTCAAGGCTTTCAGTCTTGGGGCGGAGAGGACAGAGACTTAGGACTAAGCTACAGAGTAATGCATGCTTTAGTTATGGGGACACCTCGGAGGGAGTGAGAAACCCCTTGCAATTGGCCCTGGGAAACTGACAAAGATTCAAAACTTCTGAGTGACTCTGCAAACTGAATGGAGGCAGGAGAGAGCAGTGCCCCTGAGACTGGGCCGGTCCACTGAAGATTCTGGCGTGGTCACTGACTATCTGTCTACAAATGATGGAGCCCTTCAAGTCTCCTCCTGGTGATGCTGTGAGGACTCAATGGAAATTCTGAGAAAGAGCTTCGCAGGGTCCTTGGCGATAGTGAATGCCCAGAAGGTGGTAGCTGGGGGAGTAGGAGCCCTGGCTGAGAAAGGCATTGCAGGGGCCAAGGGAAGTCCCTCATGGTCTTCAGCAGAGGTTTATGCTTCTTAAAAAACACTCTGGAGACATTTTGGTCTACGGATTAGAAGAAGAAAGGATGGAGGGCGGTCAGCCGTGGGCTGCAGGGTCAGTAGGGAGGGTGCCGAGGAGGTACCAGGTAGAGAGTGGGGCCAATACAGAATTCACAGGCTCTTTGTAAATCGAATGAACCCTCGTCTCACATTCAAGTAGAATACTCAGTGTGTCTGGAATACCTTTTCTTGAAAACAACAATGAGCGACACGCAGTCCTTAAGCTTTAGGAATACAACTCTTGATCTAGTCATCGCAGGAGCTGGGAGTTCAGTTCAAAGGGTGAGCCCTCTGAATACACCCTCACTTGTTCAAGTGATGGCAGTGGCTGGCTTTCCAGGTGTGGCTCACCCCGTCAGGCTGGGGCTGAGGAATCTGACCCAGAGATGTGGCATCTGAGTCCTTGTGCATCAGCGAGTGCCCCAGATTGGGGTCAGACAGAGACTCAGTCCTCTCTCCCTCCCGCACACAATCTCAACATAGGATCTAGCAAGGCGTTCCCTTTTCACTATTTTATGACTAGTTAGTGTAGAAGGAAATCCCATCTAGAAAGCATTTGGCAACTCTTCCTGTGTAGTGAAAAATATTCTGAATATGTGTATTTTGTAATAATTCCTAAGACTATGTAGATCATAAACATTTTTGTTTTTCCTGAATTGTATTTTATGTAAGAAAAAAGACATCGTACTTTAAATTCTTAGTGACAAGAATGAGACACTTTAGATGGCTCTGGCAGAGGATGGTAGGTTGCTCTGTACTTGGTTTCTGGAAGCCAAGGCCTGCCTGGGTCCACGGATTGGGAAATGGTGGGAGCTCGTTCTCCTGGTGTTGGAGCTGTGTCTTGTGGAGGTGTGTCCTCTCCTCTGCTCCATCCTGAAGATGGGCGGGGCAGCAACAGGCTCCTCCCCCTTCCAGTGAGTTCTCTATAAGGTTATATTCCCGGAAATAGTCTTATGTAGAAAATCATGCCATTTTGTATCATTTCTGACAACATTAGGATATTTATTCCAGCTTGATATTAAGTCAAATTCTGAGGAAAGTGAAATGGCGCCCAGAGACCACCAGATATGGTTCTCATTACGAGCGCGGCTTTCCATCAGTTAACCTCGGGCTACTGAGGAGAAATGTAAAGTCCATTCAAAGGGCAAGTGAGTGGTGGCGCTTGCTCACAAGGTCTGCACGCTGGATTGGCACCATCTCTAGTCAGATTTTGAGGGGTTGGCGCATTGGAGTTGGCCACTCGGGGTTCACAAGGCTCCAACCTTTCTGGCATGAAGAGCTCAGTGGGCCTGGCAGGCTTTCTCTCTGCAGAAATATTACAGGGGGTTTGAGTCCTGGGGTCGGCCAGGTGAAGCGCATCGATGTGGTTAGAGTGAATGACACTCTGGGGTCTTTGGCCTTCTGTATGGCAGAGACTAAGTCTGCGGTTAGCCGGACACTTTTGCCTTCCTTAGAAAGAGCATAGGCTGACAGGACTCAGTGAACTCATGGACCACACATAGGATGTGTGCCGCTTTGGCCTTTGAGCTACTTATTTGTACAGGTTAATACATTTTTTTAAATGTGGGTAAAAGCCTCTGAAATTCAGACTGAAAGACCTGCAAACTTTATTATTAGCACCTCAGCAGGTTTCTCATCCCCTTGGGGGCAGGATCCTGACCTGCAGTCTGTGTATTTCGTGTAGCAACTAATAAGGATCAACACTTGTAGAAGGCTCCACCCTGATAGGCACTTTCACACCTATTTTTACCCATACCCTAAGCCCGGGAGGGATGTATGGTTATGTTTACCGTGTAGCTGAAAAATTGAGGCCAACTGCGTGACTTGCTCAAGATCCCGCACTGGCAAGTGGTCACGCTGGCCTTTGGCCTCAGTGCACTCGCCGCACCATCCTACCCATGCGGAAGTCCCGGTGGTCCTGGGGAGGACTTGTGGGTTGGGTGAACTTGGAAATTGTCTCCTTGCTTTCCTCTTAAACTGACTAGCTTTGAGAGGAAGCAAGCCTGGGCCCTCCCAGAAAGATAGGAATCTACAGAAATGCTAACATCCTCCAGGGAGGGAGGGTCCTGTCCTCTCTGGCAATCCTCATCGTCAGGAACTACTTTTTCCTATTGAACTTAAATCCTTCTCACTCAAGGTTAAGCCGAGAGCTTCTCACTGCCTACTAGATGGGGATGAAGAACAGCTGGTTACAATAGTCTGTGTGTAAATCTAAGTTCTTTGAGAAATACACACACATGCACATACACACGCCCCCCCAACCCAATTCCTCTACCCTCCTTCACTGCAGTATCATAAAAAGCTCAGAGTCTTGCCTTTAGTATTATTTTTTTCCATTGGAAAATATTCCCAGATTAAATATAAATTAACTTTCAATTTCTCAAAAATAATATTTCCTAGCTGATACAGTTTTTGTGTGTATATTTTATAGTGAAATAGTGGATGACCTTAAATTATGGAGTTTTAGAAGTCCCGGCTTAGAGTAAACTTAAAATTATGAACTAGACCATCTTCCTAAAGAAATACATACCATGAACAATAAATTCTTGGGAAGAAAGTGTCCATAAACTTAAGAGTTATGGGATACTGTCTCCCTGAATCTGAGAGCATTAAACACCAGGATTTTAAACTTGGAACAACGTATGCACTGTGGCAATTTGTACTCCACGGAAGGGAGAGCTGCAGCGCTCGGCTCTGCTATATCTGTATTTCCCTTGTGGATGGCTTTAGTGTGTTTTTATGAGAGCCCATTCAGAAAGCAGCCGGAACTCTCCAGGTCAGCAGTTGACTTCCAGTTGGCCAACAGCCAAAGTAACAGGCACGGGGTGTATCGGGGTGAACATGGTGGGGTAGCGGCAGAGGGTACGGGGGCCACTTAGAGCCCCACAGACCCCCCACCCCCGCCAGAAACTCTCGGCTGCCCTGGTTCCCAGCTCGGCCTGAGAGCAGTGTCACAACCACCCGCAACACCCAAAGATGTGAGGACGGGGGACTCGGGGGGGGGAATCACTTCTGAGTTTGTCCCAAGGGAGAGAAGGTAAGAATGCCAAAGAGGAGAGAAGAAAGAGGGAGCAGGAGAGGGGGAAGGAGGATGGAAAGGACGAGAGGTGGGGAGGCAGCCGTCCCTAGGGAGAAGCAACAGAAAGTGGCAGCTCCACCCAGGGCTGCTAAGAACCTCCTCCAAGGGGTTAGCCCCTAAATGGGCTGGGCACCAACCCACCCCCTCACACGGCAGGTGCCACGAGCCTGTCCCCACCTCGCCAGCTGCCTTTCCCGCGCCCCTGCCTGGATCCCTGTGCTTCTGCGGCCTGGAAGTGTTGGCAGTTTCCCCGCACAAACCAAGCTTCGGCACTGCACTGCACATGTTGCTTCCTAAATCTGGAATGGCAGAAGCAGCAGCCATCGCACTAGCTCACGCGACTGCTAGGCACAGGCTCAGCCCTAAACGGGCACAGCCCTACGAGGTGGGCACTGGGGTTGTCTCCACTTTCCAGAGGAGTCATCTGAAGCCTAAGGGAGGCTGAGACTTAAGGGGAGCCTCGCCTGTGCGGGAAGGCAGATTAGACAAGGAAAAAGAAAAAAAAAAGAACTAACATACATTTAGTACCTACTACGTACCAGGCTACGCTAGGCATAAGCGTGCCTTCCGGATCTAAGACACTATGATTTGAATGCCAAGCTGTCATATTTTTCTAGAATAGAGATTTTTGATCACTGTTCAGTTAGAAGAGGACATTTCATCTTCCACAGACTTGATTTTTTTTTTTTTTAAGTCACGGCATTTTCCGGTTTGATAAAGTAAAGGAGTCTCTCTCACCTGCTCCGTTTCCTATTGTCAATCTTCTTTTCTGTTCCTTTGCTTGCTGCTGTTGTCTGTCTTTGAGTCACACAGAACCACTTGCAGGAAGAGCTCTAGAGAGTTTGGGAAGAAAGGGGAGAGAGGAGAGACAAAAGGTGCCTTCTTTTCAAGAAGCAGGAAAACGTAAGGAAAATAACGGTGTTCTCAAGTGCGTCAGCTGCAGCCTGACATGGCTAACATTTCCTCGGATGGCTTTGCTTCCCTCCCTCATAACTCGCCGGTTCTTCATCATTTTTTAACATCTCTTTGGGGACAGGGACATGAAAGTGAACCGCGGGTCAAAGGCAGGAATTAGGGGTTCTGGGGCCCTTTGTCGGGCGGCCTCTCTTTGCCTTTGTGCCTGCGCCCTCCCCGGGCGCAGGTACAGTGCTCAACACTCCAGTCACATCTCCCGTCCGCCTCTCCTGCACGACAGCCCCACACCTTCCGCCTTCCCATTTACATTTCAAACCGCCACCCGCCTGCTCTTGATTAATTATTTAGTAACCCTGGCCACTTGTCCGTGTTTCTGAGCTCATATTTCACGTCAAAGGTCCAATCCTTTTTTATCCAAATCTTCTTTCCCCGGATCCATGTGTAGTTTTCTGAATAAAGTGCTGTGGCATTCCTTTTGCAGTCCCTGGCACCTGAGGTTTTAGTCTCCCCGCTTTGTAGAACACCTGGATGTGCAGCCACTGGGAGTTCACAGGACTGGAATCTGCCTGTCTGGCTCCCTCCCTCCCTGCCTCTGACCTTGGTCAACTCTATTTCTTTTAGACAGGGTCTCGCTACATTGCCCAGGTTAGAGTGGGGTGCAGTGGCTATTTATAGGTGCAGTCAAGGCACACTACAGCCTAAACTCCTGGGCTCAAGCGAGGGATGGAATCTGTGTGAAGCAGTGGAAAACATGTGGGCTTTAGAATTCAAGAGAATTTCAGGTGTCTCCCCTGGCTCTGGCACTCCCTTGCTGTGTAAAATACTGGATAAGTTACACACTCTGAGCCTTCCTTTACCTCTACACTAGGTATGAAAATACACAGGTGGCAGGCATGTTAAGAGAAACGCATGACGTGGTAACCAGAACAATACATACTGAGTTCAGACTGTGAGGTAGGTGGCGTACTATAAGGGTGTAATGACTCTCTCAAACAGGGCGCGTAAAACAGTTGGCACAGAATCAATCCTCAAGAACAGTTAGGTAGTTTATTACGGCAATACCTTTATCCTGTGTAAAATTCTTACCAATACTGATGTAAGGTAGCATGAGAATTCCACGGTAAATGGTAACTTTCCAGTTTGTGTCATTCGGACTTTTGAGTTCCATTTCTAACACTGATTCACCGCGTGATTTTGGAAGGAGCATTTCATTTTCCTGGGCCTCAGTTTCACCATCTGCAAAATGGTCCTCATTAAACCCACTTCTGGAAGATGTGAAAAAATTACAGAGATTACATAGGCAAACGCTTGGCACATAGTAGGCATTCGACAAATGAGTTTGCTTTCTTAACATCATGATTCATTAATGTCTGTTCATAGATAAGCTTCTATCAATTCTCGGAAAAAAAAAAAGACAGAAGGAAGGTTCAGATTTTTCTATTTTGTTACCAAAAGTATTATTAGACTTTAAAGAAAACAGCACACCCCACACCAAATGAGAATAAGGAATCTACTCTTTCTTGGCAAGCAAAAAAAAAGTATAAACACAACTGACATCCAATCTCTGTGCATATTGCATCTTGCCTCCCCTGTTTTATAATTTTCGGAAACTAAAAGTCCATCTGTCTCTAAAGACCTATTCTAAGTTCTACAAAAGAAAACACCGTCTAGATCTGGTGGTGCTGTTTGGTGTGGCCGACTTGAAGCCTCTTGTATGATTTCCTTCTGGCATGTGCATGAGTCCAGGATGCTGATTTACGGCTGCCTCTGCCCCGCAGGTTAACCCCGTCACAGGTCACCCTGCTCTGTTAATTGCATCCTAACCGTCCCCCGGCTCTTCAGCAGCGAAATCACAGTGGAGGAGGACGTGCAGCTTGATGGGCATTGCTCATTTGTGCTCACGTGGAAAGAACAGCCGCAGTGTTCGGGATACAGGCTCCCTGGTCTCTGCAGGGTGCGCACAGTCCTGACCCAGCGCGAGATCTACTGAGGCCACCAGCTGCCCAGCGGGCTGCCGGCTTGATGGAGGGGCCTGTGCTGGAGGATGCTCAGCTCTTGACTTACTTCCCCAGTGTAGGCTTTCCTCGCCCTGCCTTGGCTTATTAATTTTCCACGATCCACTTCCTATTTCAGTTCAAATGTCTGATGCGAGAGGCAGAAAGAGTGAACGCCTGTGCTTCTTGGCAGCATGTGGCATTTACTACTTGGGCTGTAGTGAAAGAACAAAAGAAGAAATTGCAACGATTTCCCGTCTTTAATGAAACAGCAATCAAATTGTCAAGTAATTCCTGGGTCCTTGGAGGCGTAGGGAAGGTGGTGAGTGAGGTCCCAGGTCTCTGTGTTGTGCGGGGCTGACGCTGCCAATGGGAACTCCAAGCAGAGGCTGGGCTGGGGAGGGCTCAATGACGGGGAGACCCAGATGGAGCTCCCTGCTGGCCCCCTGCCTCAGCCGCTGTTCACGTTCCAGTCACAGCCCCCGGGGCCAGGTCTCAGGGCAGCCCAGATCTCCCTTCAGTTGCAAAAGCTGTAGGAGGCAACTCTTCAGTGCCTCGATTTCCTCCGTTTGAAATACCACAACCCATATCACCAATGCATGCTTTCTAAAAACTGTTAGGAAGATTATGTGGAGTAATACCTGCTTGGGCTGGTGAAAGAATAAAATAGCCTAAACACACACGGTGTTAAAAACATTTCTGCCAACTAAATACTAGAGGAGTTCAGATCCCAGGGCCAAACTTGCCAGTCCGTGCAGCGAGGGGTGGGGCCCCTGGCCTGGTCAGGTGACTTCCTACCAGTCAGGAGGACCATAGCAGGTGGCAGGGCAGAGTGTGACCAGGCTGGCACCACTTCCCACCCCTTCCTTTCTCCTCCTCCTGCCTGGGTCAGTAGCATGAGCCACTGTGCCAGCAGGCGGTGTCTCCAAGACCCAGCTGTCCGGGAGGAGGAGCTGTCTGAGTGTGTGGAGTGGCTGCTGCCACCTGGCCAGTTATGAGGAACTGCCCTGCCCTGATCTTCCTAAATCGACGCTCACCCAGAAGGAAGACTGGTTTACACTGGGCGAGTAACAGAAAATGCCAAGTTTGTGTTTGGAGATGACTCTTCTGGATGAAGGGAGGCCAGAAGCCTTTTTCAAACGATATTTTTTGGTATGTTCCCACAGCTGAATAAGGTGTTCCTTAGGCCAGCTTTACGCAAAATGGTGACGCTTCATCTCGGCTCCCTGACTGCCTCCCCTTTTGTTAAATAGGTCTGTGGAAACTGCTATGATATCCAGGCAAGATGGACAATAGTGGGGCTGACATTCAATCTTCATTTTGAAGAGCAGTTAAATGGGAGTGAGATTATAACACTGTTAAAATAAGATTAATGTTATAATAAATGCTAGCATCCCAGAACAATTGAATAGAAATGTAATGAACAGCCAAGGCTGGCAAGTGGAAATGTCATCAACGGCCACATAGGTAGAGTAAGTTACTACCTTTGAGGATTGGGTTGGACTGTGTATAAAATGAGATCTGGAATAACTGGAGCTTCAGCAAGATAGAGGTTTATTTCTCTCTTACATAAAAGTCTGGACACAGATGGTCAAAGGCTCTGCTGGTCCCACCCTTCCCTCTTTCCCTCTCTCCTCTAGAGTGACAGTGACTTTGCTTGTCTAACACGCTAGACTCCAGGGGTGGCTGCTTGTGTGTCTCGCTGCTTCTTCTTCCTTATGGTTCCATATAGGCTTCCATTCCCAAGGATACCTCCTGGTCCAAGATGACTGCGCCAACACTGCCCATCACATCTGCATTCCTGCCATCAAGAGGGGAGTGGGGAAGAAGAGGCAAAGGACAGATGCCTGCTGTGTCTTAAAGAAGGTTCCCAGAAGCTGTGACACAGAGTTTCACTTACATTCCATTGGCCAGGCCCCAGTCTATGGCCACGCCTGGCTGTCTCTGCTCTTTTAGCCGATGCCTGCAAATGCCAAGTACTATGGAAGGAATGGGGAATGCGCTGGGTGCCACTGATGGCTGCTGCCATGTGTAAGTGCCTCCCGCTGTCCCCTACCTTTCCACGTCCCCCAATCCACTTAGTTGATGCTAAGATTTCTCAACAGTTGTTGAGCCTTTCATCAGGACAAAGCAGAGTTTCTCATGCTATAACCTTCCCCAGGGCACATGGAGGGTTCCTGGTGCTGGTTCTTTTTTCCTCCAATATTTTCCTAGCCCAGCTGAGCTGATGTCGCAGTGATTTGCCTCCAACATACCATTGTTTCTCTTGTCCATGTTCATAGAGGGCAGTGGCTATTGTATAACAG
The DNA here is from genome assembly GCA_004363605.1 of Indri indri. Lineage (NCBI taxonomy): Eukaryota > Metazoa > Chordata > Mammalia > Primates > Indriidae > Indri > Indri indri. The sequence goes on along the minus strand of RJWJ010019991.1, from coordinate 10,423 downwards.
CAGCCAACGTGCACTGAGACTTGCAGTATGCCGGCTCTTACACCAAGTTTTGTATCATTTTTCTCATGTGGTCACCAGCACAGCCCTAAGAGATGAGTGTTCCTCAGAGAGATGACGGGTGAAACCGGGACATACGTGAGTGCAGATCTGTGCCCTAGCCCTGGTGCTGCCCAAACTACTTTATCCCGTGTGATCTCTGCCACCGCCCGCACCTGACCGGGTGGGGAAGGGGCTGAGCCTGCGACAGGCCAGGCTCCGTGCAGAAGCTGTGGGGGAGGCACATTTCTCTAGGTCCTAGTTCTCAAGGTGTGTGTGGGGTGGTGGAGCGGGAAGGTGAAGGAAGATAAAGGAGATTCCCAAATGATATAGAGGCATCTAGGAAGTTCCCAAGAGGTGTGAGAGTGGGTGTGCATTACTGTGGCGGGTGTTCAGGAGATTCGAGGTTAAGGCCCTGGAAGGGGCAACATGAAACGAGTTAATCACTGTACCCCATTATGCCTCCTTTCCAGAGACACGGTCCTTCCCCACGTGAGCTGAGCGCCAGCTGCACTCCTGCCCTTGGGGGGTGGGCCAAGCTTGACTGGAATCCTCATTCCGCAGCCTTGGAGAGCTCAGAGTCCTTCCTTCCTGCAATTTCTTTTTCTTAGTGCTTAGGTCCTTAAGCCTCCCTTTGCCTCAGTGTCTGAACAGCACCTTTCTAGTCCACACCATTGTTTTCATGTAAGGTCACTCTCAAGCATCGTTTCTGAGTTTAGTTGCTTCGTCAAAGACTAGAGAGATTCCTAGGGAGGGCCCTCTCAGGCACGAGGCCCTCTCCTGGCCCACTCTCCTTGCCTTTTCTCTCTCTGCCCTGACATAACTTCAGCTTTACTTGCCTAATGCAGGATTCCTTAGCATTTGCGAATTTTATATCCAACCACTTACAAAAGTATTTTCCTCACCAGAACCTGATTTCTTTAGCTGTAAGAAATTCTGGAGAATTCCAGTTTCCTTCTCTTGCTACTCTTGATGTTTTGGTGGCTTTATTGGTACAGCAGAAATTAATCTATGTCTGCAGGTCAGAAAGCAACGTCATGATGCTCCTGGATCTGGTGTTGAGAAACCCGGGCACCTCATGTGGGTCTGGAAGGCAGGGCCTTAGGATCACGGTGAGTTCATTGTCCCTGAAGCAATGGGACTTGCCACTCTTTAGATATGACCATCACTAGCAGTTGTGAAGATGGTTGTAATGGAAACATCTACTCAACAGCGTACAAGTTTGCCCATTGGTGGAAGCAGTAGAGATACCTAATGCTTACCATATCTGGTTTTTCATTCCAGAATACATAAAAGGCTTAGGCTGCCCTGAAACTAGTTCAAGGTCATCTAACTAGTACTGCCCAGTGGACTTTGACTAAAGGCATATATCATTTTTGTTCCGAGGCAGGTAAGCATTTCTCATGCTCTTTGTTCCCCTGGAAGCCATGCGTTGCAATGACAGCATCACAGAATGAAGGCAGCCTGGATCCCTGAGACACCAGATGGAGGAGAGCACTGCTGATCTGCGTTGGACTTTGCACGAGCAAGATATGCATGCCTGTTAGGTTGAACCCCTGCTACTTTGGCCTTTATTTGTTACTATGGCATAGAATAATGTGTCCTCCCAAAATACAGATAATATGGAAATTTATATAGATTGTACTCAGTTCTGTCACTGGGATACTCCTGGGTGTCTAGTAGATTCCAAAGGTTTGATGGTCAGGGAGTGTTTTGGAAGAAGAAAAGGGATGATTTTCTGTATTCTTCAATTATTTTTGCTGTTTTCTTCTTAAGTGACCATCATTTCAAAGAGACTAGGTAATATGGTGACAGGTACCGAATAGAAACACCAACAGACGGAACTGGAGAGAAGCATTTGGCAGGGTGGTTCCTGAGGAACCCTCCAGCCCCTGCTCGCCTAATTGATATGCTGCTCTGGAACAATTCAGCCTGACGTGGGTGCTCCCCCAGGTCGGTTAAAAGGAGAGTGCGGTGCTGAAGCCATATGCTACCATTCTGCCTTTCAAAGCAGGCTCTGTCTCCATTAGTAATCACCAAACATAACAATTAAAACACATATCACACCAGGCTGGAAATTCCCTGGAGGGTACTCTGTGTCTATCGTGCTCTGGTCTGAAATCTGTTTTGATTATTGGTGAAGTGGGAGTGGTGGTTGGAGAAGGAAGAGAGGGGAAGGCTACCCCAAAGGTAATTCAGATAGAGAGTTCACATATTCTGCTTGTGGAAGCTTACAAAGTGATTGATACAGCACCTCACAAAGTACCAAGTGAATATTTATTGATCCAATGGTGACTATGGGTTAAGAGAATGAACATGTCATCAGTAGCAGGGGTGGTTGTTTAGAAACTTGTTCTGGCTATGACGAGAGATGGTCAATACCATCTTCTCCAGCACAGCTCACTGCCTGGCACAGGGCTGGCAAGGTCTGTCCCCAGGTGATCTGAGCTTAGTTCTCTGTCCTATATACTCTGATCCAGTTCCTGTGGGTGTGGACATTCCAACCCCAGAACAACAGCTGCATAGCTAGGAGGCTCTTGATGAATCAAAACTACTATTGCAAGTGAACGTGATAAGTCCTGCTCCAGTGTGTTATCTGTGCTGCTTCTAAAAAGCCTTTTTATTAGAAGGAAGCACAAAACTGAAGCTGAGATATAAGAGAATGTACTTTGTTAAAAAGAAAACCTTAACGGGTACAATGCACACTGTCTGGGGGATGGGCACACTTATAACTTTGACTCAAATGGTACAAAAGCAATTTATGTAACCGAAACATTTGTACCACTGTAATAGCCTAAATTAAAAAAAAAAAAAGGAAACAAAATGAAGAAAACCACGTTATTCATCACCATGTAATCATTACATCCTCTGTACATGAAAATCTTTAATAAATGCAAATAAACTACTAAACAGTGAAAAAAAAAAGACACTATGTTACTCTTCAGACTTAACTTTTTGGTTTAAATTAGCAAAAATTTCTTTGTAACTTATAAAGTAGTAGACCCTTAATTCACATGTCATCAGTTATTTGGCAACTTGTATATCTTTCTCCATGGAAATGTATATTTACATGTTTGTTGTAAATATCTCAGGCCTATTAAAAAAAGAAGAAAGAAAACCTTTCTAATACTCCCAACAAAAGAGCTAGTTATACCAGTTCTCCAGGAGGGTGGGTTGCCAATGTTTACTCGTCTTACTGAGAAAGGAGAGACTGAGCAAATGAAGTCTTTATTTTTCTCTCCAGAATGTTCTCCAGGAAGGTTCCCATTAGCCTGGCTCAGGAGAACAGCAGCCTGTGCGTGAGTTGTTCCCCTCGAGAATTTCCTCTTCCTTTGGTAATATCTCCTGATAGCCATATTTTCCACCTGTGTGACTTCCTATCAATTCTTCAAATGCTCAGCCAGAAACTAGTTATTCTAAGTGTTGACTATGTGGTCTTAGGATTCCTGCAACTAACGTCCCTCAAGAAGAATACTGGGAAGAGTTTGGCAGCAAGCTGTGTGACAAGAAGGAGTGCTGGAATGGGTGTCAAAGGCATTGCAACCTGGGCAAGTGACTTCATCTCTCTAAACCTCATTGGTGTCAACTATTAAATACAAGGAGAGGGTGTATTAAGGATGCTTTTAACTATCAAATCCTGTAGGTCATGCAACCCTGGCCTGTGCTCCAGAGAACATGCATCTTGGAAAGCACATATTTATACATCCTTCACCATACCTTTCTAGACTAGTCTGAAAGTTCTGAATTCACCAATAATTGCACTATCTTGACTTCACATGGAAGACACAGTCTCGAGAAGTTAACCACAAGGTTTGCACACGGCTTGACTTCCAGCCATCTCCTAACAGAGTAAATTAATCCAGACAATTACTGTCAAGCAAAGGAGGCTGGAAATTCTTGAAGAAATTTGGGTTTTGTACAGCTGATATGGTTCATTTGGGAGACCTCAAATGAAATTTTTTTTTCATGAATGATTTAAGTAATTATTTTGTCTATTTAGTGCTTGTTGAGTGTAAATCTATTATAAAAATTATAGTTTGGGTCAATTAACCAATTTGAAGGATTGGCACTATTTTAGCTTTCTTTTTCTTTCTTTTATCCCCCTGAGAACTAAAGCAATTAGAAGAATTATGTCATGAGCTTGAGGAAATAAGTCAGCCAGTCCCAACCCGAAAGTAGCTGAAAAGTGAACCATTCAAAACGCTCCCACCTCAAACAGAGGCTTATTGGGAAGGAATCCGTGAATGTAGCACATCTTATAAAATAAAATAGGCAGGACATAAAATTTCTGTATACAAAATTCCTCAAGTAGGGCTTTCCCTGTGTCTGTGGCATTACCTTGATAAAATTGAGAGCTGACCAATGACTCAATAAATTTGGAGCAAGTAGGGATATTTACATTCTCACTTCAGATTCATAATTTTTGAATTTTCTTTTATATTTTTGAGTTTATTATCCTTAGAGGAGGCTGGGTATTGCATTTGGGAGGCAGAATCTGAAAAGAGCTACAGTACTAGATTCTGTAAATTCTTTTTGACCATAGAAATGTCTTAATTTTAACTGGGATTACTATATCACTGGTCAAGCTCTTTGGAGAGAATGTCCATTTTATTGAAAGGTCAATCCCCAAACTCCTGTTGTTGAGAGGTACTTTTCAAATGTTCAAATTGTGGATGGCTTAGTTTATACCCTTTACCCCAAAATGAAAATTCTGGCATTCTCATTAGCCTTCTCACAGAGCAAGTCTTTAAAGCTTCCCCAACACATGTGAAAACTGAATTTTATGGGGATCTAAGACTAGCCAGGAAACTTTAGCAAAGACTAGATTTCAGAACAGCAGATCTTTAGTTGTGCAAAGGACATTGCTAAACTTCTGGGTTGGAAGGTATCCCGATATACCTAATTCTATTTATGAAACTGCATATGTGCTTTGAAACTCCGTTTAGATCCAGCTCTTTCAGCTAGAGATGGAAACCATATGTGTGTCTAAGGCCCTTATGTTTTGCCTTGGAGAGTCTTGGATTTTGTTTTGATTTCCAACTCGGCATCATTTTCCAATCTGGAGACATCCTGGGTGCATCCCTGACCCTTGGTGTCATGCAGGAATATTTTTGTTATCCATTCTTACTCTTCTTCGATGGGTCTCATGTCCCTATGTGTAGAAAACTAATGTGCATTTCATTCTCAAAAAGTTGTCCTAAGTAAAACAGAGATCTGAAGAAAATACGTGGAAAATTCAGGCTTACAATCTTTTCCATAGGTAAATTAGTATTTAGTTTATTGTTTATTTGAAATCATTAGGTTTTCTTCTCCCCTGATTCACTATTTCTTTTGTATGGTGTGGACTTAAGCTTCTGATACACCACGAACCCAAGAATCATGGACATGTCCCTGTGTGAAGATGGCTGGCTGCCCACCAATTCTATTTTTCCATCCTTCCAAGGTAATGATCTAGCTGTAGCCCAACATGGGGCCTCTCAGAGGGGGACTGTGTTTCAAGAGTCCCTTGAAGGTGCGTGCCTAAGTTCCCACCAATGGAACATGAGCAGAAGAGATAGGAGATGCTTCTAGGCCTAGGTCCTAACACGTAGCCTTTCCCATGGCTTGGTGCTGAACTACAAAACAGCTTACAGCTGACCAGCTTTGAGCATGCAGGTGACGGCACTACCTGGGGGATGGTGGAGAATCCAGATGGAAGGAACCAAGGTCCTCCAATGCCTGCAAGTAGCAGAGCCACCTACCCACCCACCCTGGACTATTGTATGAGAGAGAGAAAAAAGCTTCTTTGTCCTTAAAATTAGCTTTTCCCCTAAAATCACATGTAGACTTTGGGGCTCCTGTATCAGAATCAAAGAAGATGGATTTTTTTTTTTTTTTTTTTTTTTTTTGCATAGAACCAAGGGAGATTCCTAGGCTGTGCTGACATGGATTCAACAGGAAATCAGCTTTCTGTCCAAAAAATATATAGATCCATTTGGGAAAGTTTGTTCAGTCTGGTTACTTGGCATCATGGTATTTAGAGTCTGAAGGAATGTTAAAGTTTATTCTACATAGAAACTCCACATTCCTGTCCTTTGTTGAGTAGTCATTTAATCTCTACTCATGAAATTAAAAAAAAATAGGGTAAATGACAGAAAGAATCACTGTTTAAAAGCATCCTTTTAGTGAAAACGCAGACAGATAAAAACGAGGAGCAAAATGTACCAGGATTCTTCTGATGGGAGATCATGGAGGTCCTCTCACAAGCTCGCCTCTGCTGAGCGGTGGGCTTTGGTGGGCAGCACGTGGGTTTTGGAAGATGAAATCCTGTAGAGCTTCAGTCTGTGACTTTACTTGGCTTGGTCTCAATTCCCTCCATTATGAAATGGCAAGGATGATACCCACCTCATTCATTTTTGCATTTGATATATCATGTGAGATAATACCTATCTGTCATCTGATGCACAGTGCATGTTCACATAAGCAATGACTGTTCTGAGGCTGGTGGCAATTTGTCACAGGTTCTCGCTACTGATTGCAGGTACCTGGCGCAGTTGGTGGAGGCAAAGATCTGTGGTGTGTGAGAGTGAGGGAGGCACTGCCAGACTTCCAGATTGGCTTCCTCTGATTTATTCAGAATTGGGAAGAACCACCAAGATGTGCCGAGGCTTTTAAGATTTTGAAAAGTTAAGATGTTTTTAAACATTAAAGAAAAGATGTTCTATATATTTTTGCTTTTTCCACATTATTTCAAGATTTGTATTTGACTCTAGTCATTGCATCTGACTGACATAGAGTAGTCCATGGAGAAGTTTGAATACACAGATCCATTGTTCAGTGGGACCGTGTCAGTAATGTTTGCATGATATTCGATGGTACTGACTGCGGGGAGAAAAAGCATTGTTTAGGTGTTTTGTAGACAGATTCCACATGCCTTTTTTTTTTTTTTTTCACATTTTATGATTTAATAAGGTGTTACAGTGGAGGGCTTTATGCAAAGCCTGGAAAGTAGTAAGAGACAATAATGCAAGCTACGATGACAAGGACAGTGATGCTCGTTGATGGAATTTCTGTTTAGTCATCCATGTCCTTCTGATTTTGAAGACACATTCACCGTGACCAGACTTAAGCCTGTCTTAAAACCTGCTTTAGGACTGGTTTTCAGTCACAGTCTCTAGACCCTCTGAAAACCCCAGAATCACACATTTGGCCTGGAGTGATATCAGCTGTGGTTTTAGGAAATCAGTTGATTGGGAAAATTTGGCAATAGTTGAAATGAGCTTCTTCAGAACATGGTGGGCTTGATAGTTGATTTTCGCAGTTAAATGATCAAAGTAGGAAGTTCATGATTGATTTACTGTGGTGATCAGTGCCAATTAAAAAGCTGATCGCACTGAACAGGGTGTCTGGATGACAGGGCCCATCTTGTTGGTCGTATATAGATATTTTTACTCCTGCGGCTCTTTGTTTTCATCAAGTCATATATATAAGAAATTGTTGTGTTTAGATATTTAAAAAATAGGTAGTTGAAACTATTATTCATAGTATACAAATTCCCACTCCTCATTAATAACCTGAGTGATTTATATTAAATATTCAGAATGTTAAATAAAAATTTGCATGCTGAGTTATCTGAGAACATAAATGAGTATATATGGATTTGTAAAGCTATGCCCACACGCAGTATAGTCAGTGGCTTATTCATTCATTTTATGAGTGAGGCAAACTTTGCAAGTTTATCATCCCATGGACAAATTGGTTTCTTTGGCTCTGTGGCCACCAGTTTTATCCCAAAGCCGGCCAACCATCTCGTACATCTGCGGTTTGGCTGTAAGCGAGAACAGCAGTGCATGCGAGATAGCTTGGTTCATAGCTATTACCATTCCAGGTGAGACAATTCGAGTTACGTGCCCTTCTGATACAGATGGAGAATGGAACGATCCTTTTAAGGATACATTCTCAGTTCTCTATCACATCTCAGGCTGCTCTTTCTAAGTGTCCTTGTCCTTTAAATGTTGGGTTTCCTCATGACCCCCTATGGGCCATCCCAGTTTTCATTACACTCCCGTCCTGGAAAATCCCATAACTCCCTGTAGAGTCTTTTCTTTTACTGCCCAGGCCTGCACCCTCCTTGGTGGAGCTTTCTCCTAGACTTCAGATGCACTGATTTACCAGCGTCTCCATCGGAACGTCCTAGGGCACTTCAGCTTCAAAATGTCTAAATCTGACTTTACCACTTCACCGTCACCTCTCCTGTCTAGACCTGCGGTTCCACCGGTGTTCCCTCTCTCTTTCCAGGGGCCCAAGACTCCCCTCCCGACTCCTCCCCACAATCACACGTCAGTCGAATCTCCATCTCCCCCGACATTACTTTATTTTAAGGCACCAGCGTTTCCCATTCGGTCTGCCCTTCAAATGTCCCATGTTCCCGCCTAACAGAGGATTCATGCCATTCTCCAGCCCATACTTGCCCCTCATAGCATCTGTCTTGATTTGTAATTATGTATTTATGCCACAATGTCACGCTTATTCCTTTCTGTAAATGTGAGCTCTGAATTGGGCCCATCTCAGTTTGCCTTGTTGTCCTATCCAGCATACAGTAGAAGTTCAATTCATTTTTGTTGAATGAATAATTGAATCAACCTGGCTTCTTGCTATGGCCTAATCACCCCTTTCTCTCTCTTGGGTCTTACTCTACTCTGTTTGCTATCTTGCAAAACAGAGTGAACATGTAAAAACCCATCTGAGTGTGCCATGTCCCTAGACAATGTCCTTCAGTGAGGGGTAAAGTCTGAATCTTTCCGAAGAGCTTAGGCAGGAACTGTCCCCCAGCAATGTCTCCAGCTTCCTTTCTTTCATTTTTGTTATTTCCTTCCCTGAGGTCTTCCATCCTATCCTTTTTATGCTCCCACACCCTCCCAGCCTTGCTAACTCCTTCTCATCCTCCATCTGAACTTAGATGTTGCCATTCAGGCATCTTTTTGTGACTCTCTAAAATGCTTCACCACCCTGCATGGTACCTGCATGATAATTAGCACCCGGAATCATCACACTAATCCAGAGTTATGCACTTTTCTCCACTGTGCAGTAGCTTCTTGAGGGCAGGGCCCAGGGCCTCGGTGAAAGGAGGTAATCAACATGTGTCTCAGCTCACAGCGATGGGATGCCTGGTGCTGTTGTGGTCCAGAGCTCTGTCTCAGAATGATGAAGAGTTGGGGAGAGTGTAGGCTTGTGGCTACCTTGGGTCAGTTGGCCCAAGGAAGGTTCCCCTCAACCTAACTGCATTCTCCTGATCTGTCTTCAACCTGATTTTAATAGTTAAAAAGAGAGCAAGGTGAGTAGTGAAGAAAAAGGTAATAAATGCACAACGAGAAAGGAGGAGTGAGGTTGGGGGCTAGATAAAAAACATATAGCAACAGCACAAAATATATTGGCAAACAGCTAGTCCTGTTAGTGCTTGTTATAGTCCAAGTGATTTGTGGTCTACATTGTTCCATAGTGACAACATCACTGTGTGACAAGTTCCCCGACTTTATTTTATTGGGATATGATTGCTGTATGGAAATGGCAAAATTCTTTTGTAAGTCTGGGGATGGGGCTCTCAATTACGATTATTGTTTTAATTCTGGCAAGTCACAGAACTGCCTGTTGCCCCTGTTCCTTCTCCTTTCTTTCATATGGATTAATTAGAGTTGGGTTTTTAGTGGGTTAACCTGGTTCTTTTGGTACACAGGTCAATTTTTAGAGAAGCTGAATCTTGGTTGATATTTAAAAATTGGAAGTAGATCCCTGTTTTCACCAATTTGCAACTTTCAGAAAATTGTGCCACTTAACTGAGACTTCAATGCTTAATCACAGCCAAAACTAAAATAATTTTTAGCAAAGTAACAGTTAACTTATTTTAGAAATTTTTCCACTAAGTTAGAGATGGATAGTATTTGTAACTGATGTGTAATATTTCAGAGTGTTTCTAGTTATTAGTGAATCAAAAACACCTCAATTGAAAAGCCCAGAAATATGTGGATTGTAAAGGTAAGAGAATTTAAAAACAGACTTAACAAGGAAGAGAATATTGTTAATTTACCAATTAGTAAATGGGGAATAAATTTTCATTATGAATCCCCATATGCTGAAAACCTATCATTATCGCCAGTGAGGTCACATCAGCATTCAATAGTGAGATATACAATAAATCAATAAAAATTAGTTGTACAATTATGTTCACTTCAGTTCAATTCAGCAAACATTTCTGAGCTCGTACTCTTTGCCAGCTACTGAGGGAGTTTCTAGGGATAATAAATGCTACAACCCGTCTTTGCTTCTGACAAGCTCAGAGTCTCTCGTGGGAGAGATGTGTGTTACTTCTCTATGGCCACTGTAACAAATCACCACAGACTTAGTGGTTTAC